>CAUZXS010004360.1:0-42500 GCA_963585895.1 Sepioteuthis lessoniana | reverse complement strand
AGTAATGACAATTCCTTGGAGATCCAGAACTGGAACCTTTTCATTAGATTTAGTTTCGTGTCATACCTAGGACATTCTTTTTTGCGAGGTAGTTACCCCTCTGTATTCTAAGCCAGAGCAACAGGGCTTTGAAGAAAGACTAAGTAAAATAGAAAGAGGTAGTCAAAAAAAGAGAAGAAAAAACAGAGGGAAAAGTTAAGTTTGGGAGCAGGAAATAAAAATCATGAGTAAAGCGAAGGGGAGGAAGGAGAACTCGAAAGAAAGAAAATTTCTGTGTAACATTTCAAAAGTACACAGAAATAAATAAAACTAACATTTTGCTTTCAAGTCAGTCATAAGAAATGAATTTATGGAAATATCAAATGATGGAAATGTTGGAAATTCCAGTCAAGTATAAAAAGATAGAAGAGAAAAACTTTGACAGAATGAAACAAAAATTAAGATGAAAACAATTGAACCAGGAAAAAGCCATTTATTTATTTTATTCTATCTCAATGAAAATTATGAAGAACAACTTTCTTCAAATTGGATTTGTTCTTAAGTCTCTCAAACCAAATATATTTTTAGATTAGATTATAGATTATTAGGATATAAAAGAAAGAAAAGTAAAATTATTTATATTTATAAGCTAAGTCATTATTTAAAAGAATTAATCTTGAGACCATAATCAAATTACACAATGAGGTTTTTTTTAAAACGTCTATATTAATGTTTGTTTGTCTGTCCTCAACAGACAGCAAAAAATGTTTGATGCAGAGCTACCTAATTTGGTATACATATTTATTGGATCCATAGGAAGGTTTTGATATTTAAAAAGTATGTTTCTCAAAGGAAAGAGGAGCTCTCTAACCAATAGTGGGAAGCTATGTTGCTGCAAGATGTTACTGAATATGCAGAAATCAAAATCCACGACACAATAGTAATGATCTGAGAGCAGCTGGTTAAGAATTATTACAAAATGAGTATTCTATAGTTAATTTAAATAAATCAGAAGATGAGATTCTTCTCATAATTTTTCAAAAACACTACAGCAATTTTGCACTGGTCTGACCTCAGAAATAAGTGACCCTGTAAGCAGGGCTTAAAATATGCTGACTTTATCCACTGTAGAGGAGTAAGACCCCAACCCACAGGCATTGGAAGTGTTTGTTTGTTTGGGCGGGCCATTAGCATAATGAGTAGAGTATTCGCCAATGGTCCTGGAGACCGGGGTTCAATCCCAGGTCGTGTCATACCATAGACTCAAAAAATGGTACTTGATACCGCCTTGCTTAATACACAGCATTATAAGGTAATGATCAAGGGTAAAGTGGAGCAATCTATAGAAAGGAGTAGCTATGGAAAAGGATGTCTTCGGGTCACCCTCGATTACGGTCGCCAACAACACAGTTTAATTGTTGAAAACATTTCTATTTCAAGCTCTTCAGTTTAGTCAAACAGTTCTATTTACAACAATTCAGTTTAACGTAAGTACAGTTTCAATGTCAAAAACAGTTCTATTTCAAGCAATTCATCTTAGCATAAGTACGTAGTTTAGTTCTTTTTGACCTAGAGATAGGAACCTATCAGGTGCTATCACTCCAGGCTAGAGTAGAGCTGGAAGCGATGGTAATGAAGGGGTACTTTGCATTCCCTCAGGCTCCAGCATTACTGGAACCTCACCATTAGATTGTTTAGTGTCATATCAGGACACTCATTGTATGTGTGGGGGGGTCTTACTCCTTTACAGAGAAGCAGTCAATGACAGTAAACTGCAGGGTGAAACTCCAATTCTGGCGATCTGGGGAGAGTGGAGTACCCCTTCATTGCTATAACTTTTAAGTTTGGTTTAGTTTTATGGTATATCAACAGGTTATTTAATGCCAAATCCTCTTTATAAATATATATCAGCTATAAAGGATTTGTAAACGTAAGTCAACGAAGTTAAATAGTGCAAAGTATTGCTATGTATTACTAACAATTCAATTAAACATCAGTCATTTATTAACACACAATTAAATAAACAAACAGTCCTATTTCAAACAATTCAGTTTAGCATAAGCCATTTGTTTGCACTCATTTTAAATGTTAAACAGTTCTATTTGACTCATAGAGAGGACCCTTATCAGGTGCTACCACTCTGGGCCAGAGTGGAGCAGGGATTGATGGCAATGAAGGGGTACTCCACATTGCCCAAAGCTCCAGCATTACTGTAGCCTCGCCATCAGATTGTTTAGTGTCATATCCAGGATACTCGTTGGGTGGTGGTTACCCCTCTGTAGAGATGCAGTCGATGTATTCTATAACCCCAGCCGACTGGGTTACACTACTCACAATTTCACCCTGACCCAGAGAGGTAGTACCTTATAGGGCTCTATCAATAGGTCAAATAAAGCCGTTTAAAAATTATTTGCATAAAGAAAACTTGATGATTTATAACTGTAAAGTATTTGTATTTAAAATAGTTACTATGGCTATAATTGTTTACTAAGGATTATTATTAATTATTTGAAACCAGATGATTTTGTGCAAAAACATAGCGATTATTAAATAGAAATAATTACCTGAAACCATATAATTATTAGTATTTGGTAGGAATGCTTAAAGCCATACAACTGTGTGTAAAAAAACTAAAGAAACCACAACACAAAAACTGTATATATGTATGTACAATTAATGCACTTCCTTAACCTCTAATCATAAAATAACCCTGGATAGTTTGATATGCCATTAAAAATTAATCAATTGATACAGTTATTTTATACCATAGTTTTATTAACATAAAATTCTAACTCTTAATGAAAAAAAAAAAAAAAAAAAAAGTCTCCGAGCTAAATTCCTCTTCTTTTTGGCAATTGTCCAACAAATATTTTTGGTTGCTGATTGTGGCAAAGACTGTCACTTAAACACTTTAGATAACAAAAGAAAAAGACAATTTGTCCTTAGGATCCTGACAGAAGATGGATTGTCCTTTCTGTTTGTGTCATTTCAATGTAGACAAGATTGACTTAAGGAGAAAACAAGACCGTCAAAACAAAAGATGATCTTGGGAAGTTGTGGAGTTGCATTATGTACCTTGTATAACTTTAAGTGCTTTCTTTCATCACAGAAAGTTCTATCAATGTGTCTACTTTAAATAGGTTGATCTTTAGAGAAATATTATCAGTTAGAGAGAGAGAGAGGATGAAAAAAGTTCATTCATGTTAGAATTAAAACAGGCTTACATAACCTACATTTTAGATGATTACAATATTTTTGTGGTGCATGATAAACACCTGTAGAGATGTAACAACCATATTTTCATAACTATTTTTAAGAAAAACAAGTTACTTATCTGACACAGTTGATAGCTTGACATGACAGATTTTAGAGAAATTCTTTTTAGGGGTAAGAAAACAATGTGTACTAGAAAATGCAATAGTTTATAAAGTCCTGTCAGCAGGGCTTAGAATACACTGATGGTATCCCCTGCAGGGAGATCAGACCCAGCCACCTCAAAAAAGGAGTGTCCTGAGTATGTTAATAAACTGAATCTGGTAGTGAGACTCCAGTTCTGGAACTAGGGACAGCATTGGGTAACCCTTCATTGCCATTACTCCAAGAACCACTTGGAGCTGGTGTGGTCGTAATTCTTAGGGTCCCATCTATAGGTCAAATTAATTTGTTTGAAAATAATTTGCATTAGGTAAGAATACTTGATATCATCTAACTTGGTGCAAATTATTTGTATTTAGAATAGTTACTTGAAGCTATAATTATTTACTAAGGATTGTTATTAGTTACTTGAAACCATACAACTATGTGAACAAATGATTATTATCAAATAGAAATAGTTACTTGAGACCATATAATTGCATTTGGAATACTTGAAACCACACAACTGTGTGAAAATTATTTGTATTAAATAGGAATATTTCATATTATATAACTGAATGCAAATAATTTATTAGGGACAAATAAATACAATGGAACATTGAAAATATCATTGATTACAATCAAATAAATCAAATTTTGGCATCAAATAAACTATAAGGATTGGTTGATGTGCCATTAAACAAATAAAACAAACCAGTAGTTTGTAAGATGGTTTTAATACTTGGTCTTTTATAGATTGATCAAAGATCATAATCATTATTATTATTTAAGTATATCTCATTTCAAGTATCTTATATATCGTATTTTACATAAATAGTCTAAGGTAGATATTAGCTAAAGCAGCTAACTTAGTTTGTCTATAGGAAAGGTTTGTTTGTAATATTTCTCTTAAATTTCTTTTCCCACCAGTAACAAGATGTTAAGGTAAGGAAGGAACAGCATCTTGGAAGATGATGTATAAAAAACCCAAGACATTTTATAGTTTGTAAAATAAGTTTATATACAATGATTACACAGGAAAAACTTTTTTTGTTGAACTCAAAAATTGATGTAATGTTGAACAACAGGGTTAATTTTACGCAAAATATTCTTTGAATAATTTTGATAGGACTAGATTATGTATTTAAATATATTACCAAATGTTCAATGAATATATTCTTTTAGTGATCAGCTATTAAATGAAATTTCCTTTGCGCATGTTCTGTGATTTGTTAAATAGTTCTTTCATAGGTTCATAGCGTTTGTAGTAGATGTAATTTCCTTATATGACTGATGTACATGGTGCTATAAATCAAGTTGATGAAAGAAGTATACTGTTGTGAACAGTATTTTGCACTTCCCCTCTGGACAGAGGAAGAGTTGTCCTTTATATCGCTCTTTTTTGCTTAAAACGAGGCTCCAGACACTCACAACTTGTGTTTTTATTGGCTTAAAAACACAATCTGCAATATGGGGATGCTGCTGAATGTGTGGCATTGCAGTGTCTTGAAGAAAGTTGGTGGAAACAAAGTCAAGAGCTCTCATGATTGACCCTTTTTTTTATTGGTCACACAGCATGGTACCAGGTTTACTAGAGGTGAAAGGCAGCTAAAATGAAGGAATCTCTGAGACTAAACTCCCCTCTAATTTTGTTGCATCCCTTCTGAATAAAAGAAGAATGTTGAAGGAGAAGAATAGATACAACACTTTAATACTAAAATTACCCTTATAGCAACAAGTAAGGGACATATCTAATCTCAGAAGAATAGTTGAAATTTAGTGAACAAAAATCAGGGTGAGGTACTAAAAAATTTATTTGCATTTTGATTATAGTACAAGAAGAAAGAAAAATGAGTTTAAGTTTCACTGCTGGCAATTTTATTATGAATTTTTTTAATAAATTAGAAATAGATACTATGATAGAAGAAATGTCTTCAGTGAAAAATTTAAATGACAGCATAATATCAAAGAAAATTTGGAAGAAGTCAATCAAAATGAAGTTAAGAGTGGGGAGAGTGAGAATGACAAAAAATAGGGAAAAACAAAATAAAGAAAAGGCAAAAATAAAAAAAGTTAAGAGAAAAAATATGAGAGAGAAAGAGAAAAAAAAGAAGCAGCTTCCTGTTGACAAAACAAAATTATCATAGTGATAAGAGACCAGACATCAAGTAAAATGTAGACTGTGACATGAAACATTTTAAGTTTAGCTTATAGTGACAGTATAAGCATACATGAACCATTTTTATTTTGGTTATAAATCTATAAACACAACTGACAAAAAGATCAAAATAAAATTTAGAAAAATAATTTTTATCCATCTATTAAAATAAAAATCCCTAGAATATAAAACAAAATCATATTCTGCTTCTTGTGAACAACATGAAAATATCTTAACTATTTCTGGTTTTTGAGGTGATAAGAGACTAGAGATGAACTTTATAACCTTCACATTAAAGAGTTCTAATTAGTCTTAAGAACAAATTTATTAATGAAATACACATAATCAAAGTAGACATATGCAAACAGAATTTTCACTAGAAATTCATTACAAAATATAAAATTCTAAAGAAAATAGAATTAATGATACTTTTTTGTAAAGCTGTTTGGATTGAATGTCTTAGAATTAATGATTTGAATAATAATCAGAATAATCTGTGTATGTGTGTGGAGAAGGTGACTGAGTTCACATATTCCAAAGAAAAAAGATATTTTTGCACACCATTGTATATCAGGTCTGCTTCAAATTTAAAACAACTAATCTAACATGCTCATGCCTACCTAAAACTTTTACCCTCTACAGACATTAAAATGTGATGATCCCCAGTCCCTAAATCATCTGGAGCATAATGCTTCTTTTTTTTTTCTTTTAAATCAAGATGTCACCTAGATACAAACAAATATTCTAATTTCGAACTCTAATTTCTGATCATAAAATAAAATAAAACCATGCTATATTAACTATATTCATTATCATGAATATTTTAATTAGATTCTTTGTAATGTGTATATTACTGAAGTGTTCACGACTTAGATTTTATCATGAAGATTTCATGAAAAAAGAACAACATTGCTTTGGTTTTCTAAAATCACCCCTTTTTTTTGTGGCCCTTTTGGATCTTATCACAGCCACTCATCTGTGTTTATAATTCACTAGATAAAAATTATGACGTAATGTGTAAAATCATCAAGTTCTGTATAAAATTGCAAAAAAGCTCAATCAAATATTAGAAAATATACTTATTTCAAAAGGTGGTATAGTTGGAATAATGGTTATTAGAATAGAAACTGGAATCTGTAAGCAGAGTTCAAATTCTGGCTGAAGCTGTTGGCATTCATTTTGAACTAATACCTTTGGAAAAAGGCATAAATCCACCTCTCCCTCCAGCTATGGGTAAAATAGCAGGGTATATTGGGCTCTCAAAATTTTGTAAGAGATCTACAAGAAAAATTGAATTCATGATGAAGACAATAGGAAACCACTCAACTCACAAAATTAGTCATGTTAATGCACAGTTTACTGATAAAGGAAGCTGTGGAGGACCATGATCGTCCAAGTTCTGGAAAAAACATGGCACTTACAATTCTAATTATTCAAAAATATTAAATTATCTACTTATAATCCTAAAATGATAAATATTTTTCATGTTCCGTTATTGAATAGACAATAAGATAAAAGAATATGTTCCTAACTGATTAATTGATTGATTTTAATGGCATGTCAACCCATCTCAGGTGATTTTACGTCTACAGGTTAGAGAATAACATTCATTGTACATTTATATTTACATTTTTTGTGTTGTTGTTTCTTAGGTTTTTGGCATAAAGTCCTATCAAATAGGATTAATTTTTATAGATCTATTTGACCAATATATAAGACCTTAATATATACTACCATTCTGGGTCAACATGAACCTGGGAGTAATGGCAATGAAAGGGTACTCTACACTCTCCAGATCTTGAGCTTCAGCATCAAATTTAGTTTATTGCCATACCCAGGACACCCCTTAGGTGGCAGGGTTTTACTCTCTGCAGGGGATATAGTCAGCCTATTCTAAGCTCTGCTAACAGAGTGAGTTCTGAGTTCTAATCAACAAACAGATTTAACATGTTTGAGAAATTGAAAATATACGAAAGGATTTAATTCAAAAAGACAAGAAAAAAAAATGAACGAAAACTCTTAGTTTGAGAGCTTTCATCTAAGGCGGCAATATGATATTATATCAACCAACCAACCGACCAACTATCCAAGCATAAGTGCAAGTATACAATTGAGTACATCATCATAATGCTATGAATAATTCCAAATTTGGCCATTGATTAAAAATTCTGAAGAACAATAAATTCATGGAGTATCATCATTGAAATAAATCCATCTAGAGAATAACAAAATTAAAATCAATGACTACTAGAACAAGACATCGTCGTCATCTTCCATTCTGTTGCAAAAATCAATACTTCCAACGCCATTGGTCTTTGGTGGAAGACATTTTAAATTATTTGCATCCCACCCCCACATCTCTTTGCTTTTCCTTTCCCTGCATCTCTTCCTTATTCCTTCCGGCTTCTTCCTTCTGATTTTTCTCAACTGTCCGTTTCTCTCTTTCAATAATCCTTATTTCTTTTTCCACATTCATCCTTACTTCTTCATTACTTCTACTCTTTCATCCTCTTCCTTAGTAAATGTCTTTATAACTTTCCTCTTCTATTCTTCTATCTATTTGCTGCTCCTCTTTCTTTTTTATTCTCCTTATATTTTATTCTTTTACATTTCTCTCACTCCTCCTATCACTTTTTTTTATTTTCTTCCTCCTGTTCAAATTCACCTTTTATTCCATCATCATATCTTCTAAAGATTCCACCTTTTCTAATTTTCCCCTTCTTTCTTCATCTTCTGTATCTCTCTCTATGAATTCACTGTGACTTTTCTCTTCTCCTCACACTTCTGATTTATTTGTCAATAAGATTATACAACAATAAAAGCAAGTCAGACTGTATTATTTGTTATTCAGGAAATGAGAAATCGGCAAACACAAAACATTGTTATAGGTTCCTTTTATTATTTTTTTCTAATTCTCACTATAATATTTTATCCTCACTACTAGCTTCATTATGCTTAACAAGGGAGACAATGTAATAAAGAAACCAAGATGAAAGAAAGTAAGGTGGAAGAAGATAAATCTCTAGTAATTTGCAAATAATTAATTTCCTCTCTCAGCATCCATCCATCCATCCACTCATCAGAACAGTTTCCAAAAGTACAAATAACCACAGAAAGCTTACTTTAGCCTACACACTTATTATAAATCAGAGTTATTTATGTTTTACTTAACAAGTATCCTGTTTTCATTAAGTGATTTTGTGAATATTTGTTAAAACAAGTCTAATTCTTCTAAGCATAGATTTGAACAAATTATTATTTATGATTAGCTAAAAGTATCTCATCTGGTTTATAAAAAGTACAAACAAAACTGATTTATGCCATGGTCTATAAATATTTAAATTAATCATATCAAGCCATAGTAAAAAATATATAACTTGTAAACCTCCAAATAAAACTGATCTTTTTTTAATTAAGTTTGTGTAAAAAAAAATTCAAGTAGAATTTGACATCTAAACTATCAGATCATCTTTGCTTGAACATGTACTAGACTGATAGCAAAAAAGAAGATCATTTTTTTTAACTGCCTTCATCATAATAGATATAAAAGTAAGATGATGAAAGTCAAAATTAATGCTAACTAGCAATGACACCTGGCATTGATTGGTTGGTTGGGTTTTATGGCATATCAACCTTACCTGGCACTGACCAGGCAAAATAACTTCAGGTATAACAATCCAGGAAAATATGTAGTTTAATATATATTCCTTTTCACATAAAACTGAAAATAAATTTTTTTATTAAGATTTGTTAGTATTACTACTGCTTGTCAATAAATGATTGATGGACTGCTCTAGAACAAGGCACCTCACATGGTGAAATGTTTAGCAAACTAGTTTAGCAGGCCATTGTTAGTAAGTTTGATTCTCAACTGGGTACTCTGTATTTCAAGCCTTATGCCACAACTAAGCTAAATTTAGTAAATAACTGCTCCAAAATACCACTGCTTTTATAGGCACTCTACAGAAACCAAGTTTAGTCTTGAAAAAAAAATTTTATTCTAAAAACTTATTCAAATATTTATTTTGGAAGAAAAAAAAATTATACTGAATTTTGATTTAAAAAGGTTTTTTTTAAATGTCTACCCTATGTTTTTTCATTCAAAACAGTTGAAAATATTAAGTTTAATCCTGAATATTTTCAAACTTTTTATGAACACTATTCTGGATCACACAACAAACTAAAACTGAAAAAAAATTTAAGCCCTTTAAATCTTTTTGCTTATTGATTTGAAAGGTATGTCAAATTGTTTGGGGTTATTTTATGGCTAGAGGTTAGAAGTACATTCATATTCACATTTACAGTGTAGTTCTTTTTTGCACAGTTATATGATATCAAGTATTCCTATCTAGTACAAATAATTTGCAAACAGTTGTATGATATCAAGTATTCCTATCTAACCCGAATTATTTTTAAACAGATCAGTTTGATCCATAGGAATCCAAATATGTACTACCACTTCAGTTTAGCATGGACTGCCGAGCTCCAAGACTGGACCCTCAATACTAGATTTAGTTTCATATCATACCTAGGACACCCCCTTTATTTTGGGGGGTGTGGGGGATTATTCCTCTGCAGGAATTACAGCATATTCTAAGCCCTGTTGCCAGAAATCTTTATGAAAATCTTATCCTGAATCATACAACCTTTTACAATAAAAACTTTTTAAAAAAAGATTTAAGCTTATAAGTCTTTTTGTTTGTTGAGAAAAAACCTATCTGAATCCAAAATTGACTTCTTCTTTCACCCAAGTTATTCTCATATACTAATTTACCTCCAAGAATAACTGTTTGTCTGCAATACAAAACAAAGACCATAAACTAATTCTACTTCCAGTGATCTCAGGTCAAAAAAATGCTTTTGTACTCCTTATCCAAGTCAATATCTCAGTCCATTTTACTAGAATTTACTTGACTCGAAAAGATCCAATGATGACCTCCGATGATTTTATATAATCTTCAAAGTCAATCTTCTATAAGTTATGCCTCAACTGAATGTTTTCTAAGCATTCATGCTTTGTACTTTAAAAATTAGGTCAATTGGCTTCGATTGAATATGATCATGGCAGGAACAAACAGAAGTTATATATATATATCACACAATTATTGAATTTATAGCATCATTGAAACTCTAAAATAGGAAAAATGTTGGGAATAATCAAATACTGATAAATGTATGGAAACTTTTGAGTTATTCCAGTCTGTACACATTCAATGAATGCCAAACCAGTTGGAGCCTAACTCATTCACAGTATTGCTTCTTACTCACTTCTGCCATTTTAGATGGCAAGTCTGCTGAGCTTTGATAAATAGAATTAATACAGAGCTTTATTATTGAAATAAAATTTATAAGATGAAACTAAATGAAGAAACACTGAAATTATGTTTGCTAGCACAAAGAAAAAATGTTTATTGTTATGGCCAAAAATACTTGGGAAACACAAATGAAAATCTCCATTATCAATATAATAATATTTATAGGATAAATCAGTTATTTTAAGTTTTATGGACAACAGAATAAAAAATTGGTTGATGTTAACCAGTCTAGGGTTATTTTATGCCTGCAGGTTAGGGAATCATGTTCATTGTTTGTTCATATTTACATTCTTTATGTTGCTTCTTTAGAGTGTCTTTTTTTATTTTGGGCAGATTGTCTTATCAAATATGAATGATTTTTTAAACAGATCTATTTGACTCCTAGATAAGACCCTAACAGGTAGTAACACTCCAATTCAGTGTGAACCTGGAAGTAATGGCAATGAAGAGGTACTCTACATTCCCTATAGCTCAAGAACTGGGGATCTTCTCATCAGATGCAGTTTAATCTGGTTTGGTTTAGTTTTATGCCATATCAACCATTGTAGGTTATTTAATGCCAAATCCATTTTTAATACATATAAACAGTTCTATTTCAAACAATTCAGTTTAGCATAAGTACACTGTTTAGTTTTATTTGACCCATAGATAGGACCCTATCAGGTGCTACCACTTTGGACCAAAGTGGACCTGGGAGTGATGGCAATAAAAGGGTACTCCACATTTCCCAAAGCTCCAGCATTACTGGAGCCTCACCATCAGATTGTTTAGTGTCATATCAGGATACTCTTTGGGGAAGTGTACCCTTCTGCAGAGATGCAGTCAGTGTATTCTGCAGCCCCAGCCAACCAAGCCAGTTGCAGTTTAGTGCATTGGGCCTGGACATTCCCTTCATGAGGGGAGGAGTCTTACTTTTCTGCAAGGGGTAAAATCAGTGTATTTAAAGCCCTGTCAACAGAATGGATAAAACTACATACTAGTCAAATGATTCTATAGTCGACATACACTAATACGTATGTCCAAAAAGGTTGACCAACCACTTTTCACCGATTGCAAGAGCTATTTGAGTTTTGAAGTATCCCCACATAACTCCAGTATTATTTGATACTACAGAGAATGATAGGGTTCAATTTGATACAAGTGGAATTTCAATTTGAACTTGACCTTAAAGTAATAAGAAAAAACAAACAGTATTTCAGAGACATGACAAACAAACATATTTTTGATGGTAATTCTTTGCACTATTAGAACTTTGACCCTCAAATACCTTGAGTTCACAAATTCACAAAGAAAAAAATATCCAAACTTTTAAGATGAAAAAACATCTTTATCTAAAGCTATCTCACCATTGCATTAAAAGAAATGTTATGAATGGTTGCTACATTTAGTCTTTTATCATTACTATCTGACATGGTCTCCCTGAGCATAAAATATCCTACTTACATCATAAAATAAAATATTGGTCAGTCTAAAATATTGAGGTTATGGATTCAATTGGTTAAGGTTTGTCTAAAGATATTGAAATGTGTAAATATTCATACAATTGGCAAAGTTACTTACACTTTCATAAATAAAGTCTGAGCAATAATTCAAAAACACTCATAATAATATATAGGCATATGTAAATATATGTATACACATAAACATCTATATATGTTTATATATAATTCTAGAATATCTTTGTAACCATATTTCAACTACAGTTCACATATCAAACATATCAAAGGGAATACATCTAAGCATGGTGATCAATATTATAATGCTCTCTTTCTTCTTCTCTTTCCCAAATAGCCAGTGGTCAGCCTAGTCCATGATCAAATACAAATGGCTATAATTTGTTATTGTCTGACACTGTTATCATAACTTTCAGGCAATTCACCAAAAAGTCAACCAGCTGTTTGTAAAGGAAAACTATTTCTTATTTACATAATACGTGTTTGATTTTCTCTCAGATCCTGCAAGTTTTTAGAGGTAATTAAAGACCAGAGGTTTTGAGAATGAAGCCAAAAATACTTTTATACACTGATTAGCTCAAAATAACTCAATAATATTGCCTAAAAAGTTGGTTTAAAAAAAGGTCTTTAGACAGGAGAGTAGATCAACACTGATATTTACACTATTGGTTCATCATAAATGAAACCATAGTAGTAAACACAGAAAAATCAAGATAAAAGTTTCTAAAGCTTAAAGGATAAATTAATATCATATATAATAAAGTATGATTGTTTGGGGTTTTTTTTTGTTCTATAACTCCTGACATACTAAAACAAACAGACATGAGAGTAGGCTGAAAAGTTCATAAACTAACCAAGATACTCTTATGGAATGTGGCCAAATGAAGTTCATTTTCCAACATAGTCCCTCTTGCAGTTCATATACTTCTTCCATTGGTGTTGCATTGCTTGGATCCCATAGGTAAAAAAAAATCATCAACAACAGATATATTAAGCTTTGAATATTTTATCCCACACGTGTATATAAAATTAAAAAACAAATCTTGTCTTAATTTGAATACCTAATAAACCAATAAATAACATACCCACTATGTCTGTGTTTGGAAGCTTAAATAGCATGGTAAAATTAACTTGTAAATGCCAGAGTGCACAGATACTACATTCTGATCAAGTGCCAATCCATATGTAAATAATCACATGATTTTTTATGGGTACTATGCAAGTAAAATATATATGCTTATAATCAAGAAGTGAGCACAGACTTTGAAATTTGAAGCCCTAGTAAAAGAAAAAAATTCTGATTAATGGTGTCTAGTTTTATTCCCCAAGTTTAAATGAGCTAAAAAGTGGGTAAATTGTTTGAGAAATTGAAGTCTTGAAAGAGTGTAAGTTATCCATAAGTATGTATTAATCCCTCTTCCATGGGCAGGATGTGAAATAAAGTTACTTGAAATGAATAAGTATGTTCTTAAAGTAACTTATTTATGAGGGTCATTCATTAAATAAGGAGAATTTTGCCAAAGGAGTGGGCAATAAAAAGCACTATTTACAGCTGCACCTATTTCATAGAAATCAATAGTGAAGGGTCCTTTCATATCCCAGAAGACTGTCAGCATGAGCTTCTTTATAGATCCCTACATCTAGAACTTTATTTATCAGAGTGTGATTCCACTCCATGGACCATCTTTTGACTCAGGTTCATATAAACCTATTTGTAAATATTTTCTTGACTAAAACATGCTTCTCCATCACACATTTTTCGGGAAATTTGACATGGTTTGCACTTTTCAGCCACCAAAAATGGGATGTTGGAACTCTTTTAAAGTCTGGAGCACTCCTATTTGCCCCCGTTTTGAATAACCTGAAAATTAATATTTTTGTGTGATTAAGATAGTTGGTTGATTTATGGTAAATCAACCTTTGTTGGCTATTTAATGCAAAATCCTGTTTATACATATATTTTAGATCTATATGATTTGTAAATAAACAGTTTGTAGCTCATATTCTTAACAAGCCAGAGCTCATTTGTTAGCACAAAGATGGTTTTAAATATTGCTATCCAACACTAATAGTCTTATTTAGACAGTTAAATGGTTTCAAGTATTGCTTTGTAACATTAACAATTCAATATCAGTCATTTATTTTCACACAGTTAAATGGCTAAACAGTCCTATCAAACCTATAAATGGGATGAAAATTCCAGATTAAAGTAATGGCAATGAAGGGGTACTCCACATTCCCCAAAACTCCAGGACTGGAACCTCACCATTAGATGTATTTTAGTGTCATACCCTGGGCATGAATTCTAGGTGACCCATAGATGGGACCCTAACAAGTACAACTACTCCGGATCAGAGTGGACCTGGGAGTAAAGGCAATGAAGAGGTACACCATATTCCCCCAAACCCCAGAACTAAAGCCTCACTATCAGATGATTTAGTGTCATATCTAGGACACTTGTCAGGGGTGGGGAATTTTACCTCTCTGTAGAGATGCAGTCAGCATATTCTACAGTCCCCAACCAACTGGGCTGAGGTTTAAATAATTTTTGCTATAAACAAAGCATGCAGAATTTACATTCATGGAAAAAGATTCAGGAAAAAAGTTTTGCATTATAAAAAAAAATCTCCTTATTTATTGAATGTCCTTTATATATCTTATTACTATATTTTAAAGGTTGTAGTAACTACAAAGAGAGGAGAGAGAGAGAGATTAATATTTGGGTTACAGCATAGAAGTCAGTATAATACAGAAATTAAAACTACAGATTGCAACTAATATTTTCATGATCATCAGGCAATATTACTCTCTGAAGTATTACAAGTCATATAAGTGAGTGGCACAAAATGAAATTGGATTTACATTACAGAAGATTCAAGAAGTTTGTACAATACATACATCTTTGAAAATATTTCGAATTGTCAAGGTATCTTTAAGTCTATGGTTACACAAAGTTAGTGTTCAATTATGCCTTATACATATATTGTAGTCAGAACCCCCAGTTTATGGCTAATTCACTCAAACCCACTCAATTTTTCTTACAAAAAATAAATAAACAAATTAAAAATATATATATATATATATATATATATATATATATATATATATTCTTATATTGTCATCCACAGACAGACTGTGTGGCTAGACATGTAGGACGCTTGAAGCTAGGATCGAAACCCACCCAACTTTACGTTAGACTTAGTATCATACCGCTCAGCCAACAAATATATATATATAAGATATTATTAAACATAGCAGACTGAATACATAGGAAAAAATATTTTCTGAGAAAAGTACATTATGTGACCTAAATGAATTTCAGCCAAATTCTGTAATACCTATCTGATGCAATTTTTCCCAGTTCCCTGCCCCATTATGAGTAAACAATTTTTCACATTTTATTTTTTTTAAAGCAAACATCTCAGGTTCTATAGTATACTCAATTATTATATTAGAATCTTCTCAAGTCTTCAGATTTAAGTTGTTGAGAAGTTTAAATAATTCAATTTTAAGAAAACTTTGGATTTCAAAAGAAATAGTTCAACAACTTAAGATGAGAATGTTTTTAAGAAAGCAATTTGCTGGAAAAAATAATTCTGAAATTTCATGGACATATCTTAATATAATTTATTTATCTATATTTTTATCTATTTTTTTTTTCTTTTTAAACCAAAATTTCTTATTTATTTTGGCTTCATTTTTCTTTTGAATTAAAAAGATTTTTTTTTTTTTTTTGGGCCGCTGGAAATTTTAAGGTTTGCCTTAATTTTATTATTTTCATTTATTTTTTATTCGAACATAACATGATGGCATCATAGAATAAATGTTTTTTTTTTCTTTTTAATTTCTTTTCTAAATTAAAAAAAAAAGACACCATTTAGAAGAAATTCAATTATATCTGATTTTTTTTTCTTGGGTTCTAACAAGGTAGACTACACAATTTAGTCTTTCTTTATCTTTCTTATTCTTTTACTTTCTATTTTCCTTTCTCACTGTAACTTTTGATATTTCAATGTTCTCACATTTTTTTTAATATCATTTTGTGTTCTTTCTTCTTCCTTCCAGCTTATTCGGTTTTCATTTTCTTTCTTCTGTTTACAAAGCGATTTGAAAAGAGTTCAGTCATTCTCAGCTCACCAACATGACTAATTGATGCTACTGCTGCAAACCAACTGACCAATAGAAATACCAAAATAGGTTCTTTAACCTTAGTAAGGTAACCAGTCAAAGAGAAAGAAAACCTTGGATCAAAACCAGCTATACTTTGCTTAAAAATGAACTTTGTGCTCATGGTAGAGGGGTTGGGTAAATACATACACATAAACGAAATCTTATATTCTGTAGGCCACTGGTTAGCAAATTTTATTTTCAGTCACTGCTTGTATGTTAAAACCTATGTGCCTTACTATTCTGACTTTGCACTAAACTAAATTCACCAAAGATATATGGATAGATTTCAAGATATATGTACACACTTGAATATTTCAATAACTTTTCTAGCTGCTGGTTTATATATTGCAAGGACAAATAAACAAAACAGGATTTCAATTACATCTTGATATTTTAACTTGCTTTTCATTTTTTCAGTTGTTTTTTTTTTAAGTTAAATTTCTTTCATCACATATCCTTCCACTAATCGTTTTCCCTGTTCAATTGCTTAACTAAAGATGTAAATTTCCTTTACATTTTTTCTGCATGATACAAGTGATAAATCTCATTTGTAAATGAAACAATATTCACTTGACTGGGCCATTGGCCGAATGAGTAGAGTGTTTGCCAATGGTCTGGGAGATTGGGGGTTCAATACCAGGTCAAGTCATACCAAAGACTCAAAAAATGGTACTTGATGCCACCTTGCTTAGCACTCAGGATTATAAGGTAAGGATCAAGGGTAAAGTGGAGCAATCCAGGGAATGGAGTAGCACCCTCCCCTACACCTCAGTGTAGTAGCTATTGAAAAGGGAGTCTTCAGATTACCCTTGACTAAGGTTGCCAACTTTACTTTTATGTGCACTCATAAAATGTGAATAGTCCTGTCTAATGCCAGAGAATATTCAGTGATAATTGTTTATCTATCATAACAGACTAATGTTAAATAAGGAGAGTGACCTTTTTTGCTAATTCAAATCATCGTCATCAAGGCATGCTGACAGCATGGATTCCTTTGACTCTCTTTTGGCGTTTCTATTAACCATTGCTTTTGGTATGTTCTCTAGATCACATTCAATATCAGTGCAGTGCTGATGAATGTAAGTCTTTGCTAGTTGTCCAGCACTGGTGTGTCCACATATAGGAGTTCACAGAGGAGAACATAACTTATGAGTTTCTTCATAACTTCTCTAGCAGTGCCCAACATGTCTTGCTCATCTTACTTCAATGGTTTGTGAGATGGGAGATAAGTGGCCATACAAATGCTATTTTGTAACCTTTTAGGGTGAGGGGTCTTACTACTCAACAGGGGATATAGTCAACATATTCTAAGTTTCTTTGACAGTATGAACACCAAGAAAAGTGTTCTTGCAATAATGAAATTCATAGATTTTTTTTTTTTTTTTTAATTGTTACCGACTCATTGGCCTAGGGGGTAGAGTGTTCCCCAATGGTCCGGGAGACCAGGGTTCAATCCCAGATCATGTCATACCAAAGACTTTAAAAATGGTACTTGATACCTCCTTGCTTAACACTCAGCAATATAAGGTACGTATCAAGGGTAAAGTGGAGCAATCCAGGGAAAGAAGTAGAACCCTCCCCTACACCTCGGCGTAGTAGCTATTGAAAAGGGAACCTTCTGGTCGCCCTCGACTACTGTTGTCAACTTTACTATTTTACTATGTTTAATCAATTTAACAAAATAGTTAACAAAAAAGTAAACAAAAAACCCCAAACAAAACAAAATGCTGAGGCAATTTTAAGGAAAGTTTTCTGGATAACTTTACAGTTATATAAAGTATCATCTAGACTGTAAATAATTCATAAATTCTATTGATGAATGTGAAGAAGCTCAATGTGCAAATACAATGTTAATTATGTAGGGAGAAAAAAAGGAACTAGAGACAATTGCACAATTTGACACATTCCCTCATAACTATCAACTCTTGCATAGTTAATCCTACTTATTCCAGTGATTCAGTTGGACTCATTCCAAGTTAATTACAAGGGGAAAACCATTTTCTACCTAAAGCTTTCATTAACATTAATACATTTTCTGAAATGGAGAGCTATGCAAGTAAAATGAATTAGACTTCTTCCTCCATTTGTAACCTTAATATATTTCGACATTGGTTCAATCTGTCTAGCCTAAATGTTAAGAATAATTACCTTCTTTCAAACAGAAAATAATTGTTTCCTCATTCTGCAAGTCCTTAATAATGAATATTCAACCAAATAAGTAAATGTATGCCATTTCCATTTTGTTCACTTACTCAATAATTGAATGCAATTTAAAGTTAAGGGGGAAAATGGTGAAAGCCAACATATTACAGAAATAACAAAATGATAATCTAGAAAAAAATAAAAATAAAAATAACTCTAACTTAAGTACAAAATGTCAGAATTCTAGAAAAGCAATCAAACCATATTTTGTTTGAGCAATGTTCCTCAGTATTGTTAAAATTAAAATGGCTTCAGGGACCATCATTAAGTAATGCTGATCAATTTTGTCTTACATGTATTTGATGTCGCAGTTAATTAAACAAAGAGAAAATAAATGTAAAGAGAACTAAGAAATAAGTAAATTTGCTAACTGGATGTATTAGACAATAAAGAAACTTAAATTCCATTGAATAGAATTTCCTTTCTTTAACACAAAAAGATGAGAAAACAAAAGTTAATTTATGTAGTTATTTATGATACGCAATGAGAACCAGACTCGCTAACAATGGTTTGCTAGCTTAGTTTGATGAGAAGCACAAAGCACCAAAAGTTAATTTTGCTGAAGAATTTACATTCAAATTAAAGGATTCTATTTTACAGGTGGCTGGCTAAAAAGAGAAATAACTAAGTATGACTTTCCAAAGAAAACAAAGAACATTCAAAGAAACAGACTTGTTAGTAATCAATATTCTAATTAATAAATAACAAGGATATTGAATTTGTAATATTTTGACACATTTGGTCGCATGTAAATGGCCAAAAAATTTTTAAAAGATGAGTTATTGCATACTTATCTTTCGAACCTTTAAGCATGCTACTTCCAAACTCAGTAAGATCATACCAGATATATTAATAATAAAAGGCTTGATACAGCAATCATTAACATATTTAAATCATGGCTTCTCAACGTGGTCCATACAGATCCCTAATGTTGAATAAAAATTTTGATAGAATGAATAAAAGCATTGGGATCCACAGGGAGTGAATTTAGTTTGTATTAATAAATCCCTTTATAACAGATCAAATATCACTGGATCATGGTGATGAGGTTCCAGATATTGAAAACTGTAGCAAAATATCCCAATTTATGTGCATTATTCACTAAACAAACCGAAGCATTTCAAACATAGAATGTAGTGATTTTTAGATCAAACCCAGAAACCTGCACCCTAATATATATGATCTCAGTGCCCACCCAACCCATCCTTCCCATTAAAAAATAATTCAAGTGTATTTTTCATCTATAGTTTACCAATTCTTTTCTCACATAAATTGCATTAAAAACTAGAAAATTAGTAATGTTTTGTAATTTGAGATTCAATTTATTTTGGGATGAATGGAAATTAAGTTTAATTACAAGGTGTGCAACAAGTAAAAAGTTTTAGAAATCCTGATTTAAACGTATTTTGTGAGCTCAGATACAGTGAGGAGCAAAGGGCAAAGAGTTCAAAGGGTCAAATAATTAACAAATAATTTCAGCTTACATACAGTCAGTAGCAAAAAACACAATTCAAAGAGTTGAAAAAAAATCAACAACAATATGCACAAAAATTATGTATGCGCAAAAATTTCAGAGAAAGTGGAAGACTATTCAAAACAATTTATAAGAACTGAGATCTTATAAGAAAATGTAGATCTTTATTTTAGTATTTTATCTTTTATTTTTGTCCCTTTTTTCAGTTAAATTCTTGCTAATAGAACTTATTTGAAAATATGAAATGGTAAATTATTAATGAATATTCAAAGCCTTAATAAAATAATTTTAAGTACGAATATCGGCATTCTGAGGTAAAGAATGTATTTACCCAAATTTTTGAATTATCTCAAACAAACAAAAATATAACTTTAAAATAGTCAATAACTATTAAATCTGTCATTTTAATCAAATTTTCCCATTTCAGTTTTTATCTAATTTCTCTTCAAGAAATACAGCAAATACAGAAGAATTTTTTTGAACAGTACATTATTTTATTTTTATTAAATATTGCTTTTCAAAACAACTCGTGTATCATCATTGTATGACAGTGAATAACAGAGTCAATCAGAAAAGATAAAATATGTTATTGATGAGATTTACTTTTCTTTGCTTCAGGGAAGCCTGGGCAAACACACCAGCTGCTCTACCAACTAAGCTACAGAAGCCATTGTTTTGCAGAAGCTCAATTCAAACCTTTAAATTCATCATTTATTCTGTTTCTTGATTGCATGGCACTACATTAGTTTTTGTCTTTTTATATTAGTATTATTTATAGCATCTTTTATTCATTGTTAGATAAAGTATTGTCAACCATTATGAAGAAGCTACTGCCCTAACGCTCAGGAGAAAATAATACTTACAGGCTCGGCTGACGTTAGCGAACAAACAAATGCCAATGAGTGGGCCAGCATATATGGACGCTAGCATAGCCACTCCTAGGCTCATAGCCAATCAACACAATGGGAATGGATGAGACCGCCTGCGCATGGTGGAATGCCCTGATGTGCATATAATCTTCCCTTCCTGATGCTCAAGGGAGTATTCACTTTCACGTGTAATTCAACGCATGAACTACACTCAAGTACCAAACTTTGATATGATGCTGCGAGCAAGATACAACTTGGCTGGATGGGAAAGCACATTCGTCACAGCAGGCACATCTGCTACTTCCACTAAGATGTATGCGCAAATATTCTCTAGCGAGGAAATTACAAGGGACAGTCTCCACACGCTAGACCGTACGATGCTCAAAGAACTAGGCATCAAGACTATGGGTGATGTGCTCACCATACTCAAACTGACCAAAGAACCCTCAGTATCATCAGTTAGTCACATGAAGCCACTGACCACAAAACTCCCTCGACTCGTCTTGGAAATGACGACACAACAATTCCGGAAATTCAGAATAGACTTCTTGGACGTATTCACAAGGATGACTAATCTCCCCACTGCTCAAACAAATGTCCAGCTATATAACTGTGCCGATGAAGCCATCCAGAACTCCATTATCAACACCTACCCTGATTTCTTCAACACAAGACCTAACAAGTTACTTGATATGCTCGAGGCCCTAGTCACGGGGAAATCAAATCCCATGGTACACCGGATCTCGTTTTCATCGATCGCTCAAAGTGATAACGAGACCGTTCAGAACTATGTCGTTTGGGTATGATCAGGAGCCTGGGATTGTGACGTCATATGCCCAAATTGTCACCATGACCTATCCCATATATATATATCAAGGACCAGTTCATCCGGGGTATAGCCAATGATGCCCTACAGGCAGACATGCTGGCAAAAGCAGAGTCACTGAAGACCCTAGCGCAGAATATAGTTAAAGTTAGCGACCATAGTCGAGGGTGACCCGAAGGCTCCCTTTTCGATAGCTACTACACCAAGGTGTAGGGGAGGGCGCTACTCCATTCCCAGGATTGCTCCACTTTACCCTTGAACCATACCTTATAATGCTGAGTGTTAAGCAAGGTGGTATCAAGTACCATTTTTAAAGTCTTTGGTATGACTCGACCTGGGATTGAACCCAGGTCTCCCGGGCCATTGGCGAACACTCTAACCGCTGGGCCAAATATCCAGTGTTTCTGACATGGCAAGGTTGCAGGTGTCAGCATATCATCAACAAAGGCGGGCACAAGATGTGGCCTGATTGACTGCTACTCGCAGGCGTGAAATGACTGTGGCTGAAACGAGACCCTGGCAGAATGCGTGTAGAGGCTGCGGTAGTCACCATCATGGTGGAGCTGGATCAGGTGATAGGCCACGGATGTGCCTTGCATGGGGCCAGACATGCAGAGCATATGGCAAGCAAAACCACTTTGAGATGGTCTGCCAGTCGAAGGGTGCGGAGAAACGAGGTGCTATGCGATGCATTGGGGATGAGGAAGCTGCCATGGATGCCCTCATTGCGCACATAGTATTTGAGCCAGCGACTGGAACCTATAAACCAGGTGATAGCAGCCTCGAAGAGCTTGAGGCGACAATAATCCCGTTCTCTCCATGCCCTGACCCAAGACGGATCAGGGACATCCTTGCTGCCCACTCAACTCAAGATCTACCCCGATAGCGGTACAACCATATGCCTTGGTGGACTTACACACTTGTGGCACATGGGACTCTCAGAATGGAACTGGATCCCCTCTAAATAAAAGGTACGCACCGTCAGAGGATTTTCTTTGGTATGTCAAGTTTGGTTACCTGTCATGTTTGAAATTGGGAGTCGAGCCACAAATCAGGCTCTGTATGTATGCAACAAAATACAAGTAATATATTTAAGCAAGGCAGCCTATATTGATGTCAGGATATTACCTCCATGCTTCCCCAGACCCATGACATCGCCACCATCAATAACATGCGATGCTATACATCCAGGTACCCAACCTCACAAGACAGACAAACCAAAATTCAACTATCCAAGAACTCCTCCATACCTGCTGACTGGCAGACCATCTCAAAGTGGTTTTGCTTACCACATACTCTGCACGTCTGGCCCAATGCAGGGCACATCCATGTCCTATCACCTGATCCAGCTCCACTATGATGGTGACTACCACAGCCTCTACACATTATTATGTATTTATCTAACCCCTTGATGATAAGCACGATATGACACAAGGTTGATTTTAATGCAGAGTAAATCTGTTATAAATTAAGAGTTTTCCTTCACCTAGATGAATTGCTTAACCAAAGTTAAAAAAAAAGAAACAGTCTACCTTACTATTTACTCATAGCTAGAATGAGAACAAACAGATTCATGCCTTTCCAAGGGCATTATCGACAAAGTCAAATAAAAACAGTCTCATCTAGGACTTGAACTCGGATTGCCAATTCCATTTCCTACAATGATAACCATTCTACTAAGTATGCCTCCAATAAACCAAACCCTTTTTGACAAGTACAAACATAAAAATTTATATTGTATTTCATATCTGGCTGTAATCTGGGTAAAAATGTATGAGATCAATTAATAAAAGTTAATATTATCAACAAACTCAATTTGGTATGAAAAAAGTGTGTGTAAGTTTAAGTATTTAGGTATATCAAGATATTGGATGAAACTTCATTATCCATAATGTTTATTAATATACTTTATAAGATTCATACAAACCAACTTTTTTGGTTACTCTTTTTGTAACCTGTCATGCAAAGTATATATATAAAATTACATAGATACTACATAGATCATACATAAAGGGATGGGAAGTAACAAAACATACAGTTACTATGATCCTTGGCAGAAGTATGGAGTCATAATTTTTCATGGGTAGTAATCTATGGAGAAGTATGGGTAGTGACATTTTATGAAACTGGAATTGGTAAGAGTTAGGACTCAAATTCCGACAAGAGGCTGTTTGCATTCACTTCAAACTAAATCCCTTGGGAAATTGAAGAATTCACTCTCCACAAGCTATGGGTAAAATAGGAGGGCTGACTAGGCTCTCTTGTCAGGGTGGTGGGCAACCTACATGGAAGAAGGACAACAATTCAAACAATAGAGAAGACATTGGTAAACTAGTCTATAATTTCTCCAAAGAAAAACCCAGATAATCCAGTTTGTTGATAAAGAAAACAGAAGAGTTATGCTTGCATATCAATTGAAAGCATATAGCAACTTCCATTCTTTTGTGCTAGAAAAATAGATAAAAGAAATTTGATAAATATTTTTTTGATGGATTTTTTTAAGAAAAGAAAAAAAAGGAAAAAGAAGAAAGAATGAAAACAAGAATAAGAAAAGAAACAAAAAAGATAGAAGAAACAAAAAAGAAAAAAGAGAAAAGAAACAAAAAAAAGAAATGAAAGGAAAAATAAAGAAAAGAAAGAGAAAAAAAGAAAAAAAAAGAAAGCTTCCTACTCTTTTAATCAACTCACCTACTTAAGGGTTTTTAAAAAGTAATAATTTCTAATATTTAGAGTAATTAAGGTGGAAATTTTAAAATCTACATTTGGTTCAAGGCAATCTATTGAGCAGCCATTGGGCAACCAAAGACCTAACCAATATGGTCACTGAATTTAGCTTGAGAACTGACACACTAAATGCAGTTCTCCAAAATTAAGATGTTTCTTTTCCTCCTTTTTTCATTTAATAATCTTTAATTATGACATTTTTAATGTAAATATTTACCCAACCCCTCTACCATGGGCAGGATGTGACACAAGGTCAAATTTTAAGCAAAATAGAGTTCACTTGAATTCAGAGTTTTCCTTCTCCTAGAATAGTTGCCATACCAAAGTTAAAGAGCACAGTCTGCCCTACTATTTACCCATTTCTAGAGTGAGAATAGTTGAATCAATACCTTTTCTGAGGACATTAATACAAAGTGAAATGCAAATATCTTCATACCAAATTTGAACAGAGGTCACTGATTTCATTTCTATGATAATAACTGTTATGCCATGTGCTTTTTTTAAAAGTACAATTTTTTTTCAGTATATTTAGTCTGGCACGAGGTTACAAGTATGTGAAAGCACTCAGTAAGGATCAAACTCCCTAATGAACTGTGAAACTAAAATTGTTCCACAGCAAGAAACTTTGTGAGGATCAAACTAACTACAATATCAATAATCTATTTAGCTTGCCTAAACATTGTTCCATGCAGAGCTTCCCTTATTTACTAACATTAGCTTAATCTGATAAAAGACCAAAAATAAAGAATAAAGAATACTATAATCATTATCATGTACCCTAATTTTGGACTACGATATTCTAGAAAAAAATTCTCATGTATGATTGCCACTGATTTTTTTAGAATTTGTAGCTGTTAAATTTAACCTGAATTTAGAATTTGTTCAACTTTTTTTATTGGTTCATACAAATGAAAAATAAGAATGTTTATAGTTTACATAATGACTTAAAACACAAAATTTACACAGTATTTAGTGCAAACATAATATCTTACAGAATAAAGCATCAAACTGAACAAAAAAACGAACTTCAATTCCGTAAGTTGTGCTTCAAGACAATCTCAAAGATGCAAATATTGTGATGAGAAAAAAAAAGGAAAAACATATCAATTTTTTGTAATACATAACATTAGAGTCAATCCCAAAATAATAATATCAAAATAAAAGGTAAAAGTTTGTGATTCACTAACATTTACCTAATGATCAAGAAATTGTGAAACAAAGTTGGAAGTTGGGTGATTTCATTTGTTTTTCTTTTTGATGATATTGTTATCTCAATAAACAAAAGTTTAATCAGAAGATCAAAAATCATAAAATAAAGAATTTTGGTCTTCAAGTGCAATATTTCTTTTTCAAGTTGCTTTCTTTATTCCATACAAAAAAGTTTATTTCATGATTGAGTGATTTTGATGGCATATTAAAGTGTCTAGGGTTATTTTATGCCAAGAGATTGGGGAATCATATTCATAGTACGTTTTTTGTGTAATTGTTCCTCAAGAGTTTTTTTTGCAGACAGTTATATGATATCAAGTATTGCTATCTGATACAAATAATTTGTACATTGTTGCAATTAATTATTTCTATCTATTAAAAATCATTTGTTTTCTAAGTTATATGGTTTCCAGTAACTATTAATAATCCTTGGGTTTAAAGTCTTCCTAACATTAATAATTCAATTTAATCATAAGTTTTTGTTTGTATGGTTATATGACTTCATGTATTTGTATCAAATCCTAATCATTTTGAAACAAATCTATTTGACCTATAGATGTGACCCTAACAGATACTACCACTCCGGGTCAGGGTCGACCTGGGAGTAATAGCAGTGAAGTGGTACTCCATACTCTCCAGAGCTCCTGAACTGGAGCCTCACCATCAGAAGAAGTTTACTGTTAAACCTTGGACAATTTGTATTCATTTAGATTGAATATGCTTTCTCCAAAATTCACTGAGATATCAGCTTATTTTTTTAATGTTTCTTTTGCAAATCTAATTTGGCAGATCATCAACAGAGTTGATACATTGTAAAAGTCGTGAATATATAAAAACTTCAAATTTCAAGGGAACAAAACTAATTACTTGGAAAGAAGCCAGGTTCAATCTTTATACATTTTTAAAAGAATACCTACCACTAAGTCAATGTTTTATAGCATCAGAGAAAGAAGACTATTGACTTTTTATTATTACATATTTAATTTTTGATTTAAGAAAATAACTCTTCATTTATTGTAACAAACTGAAAATCAACTAAATAACAAAATGATACAGAATGGACTATTTCAAATGAATGCCCTGTGACCAATGGTTAGAATGTGCTGACTGTATCCATTGCAGGTAGGATAAGAACCTCTCCACCAAGTGTCCTGACTATAACACAAAACTGCATCTAATCAAGGGCTTCCAGTTCTGAAGATCTGGGAAGTGTGGATATCCCTTCATAACCCTTATTCTCAAGTTCATTCTGACCCAGAGTGGTAGTAACTGTTAGGGTCTATGGGTCTAACAGATCTGTTTGAAAAATTATTCATTAGTAATATTTGATGTCATATAACTAAATTATTTGTATTAAGACTAGTTACTTGAAGTTATAATCGCTTACAATTGATCATTATTATTATTATTTACTTGAAACAATACCACTGTGTGCAAACTATTTGTATTAGATAGGAATACTAAATATCACATAACTGAGTGTAAAAAAAAAATTCCAGAAACAAATCTCTTAAGAAACAACTACACAAAAACCGTAAATACAAACATACAATGAATGCAATTCCCTAATTTTAGGCATAAAATAACCCAAGATAGGTAGACATGCTGTCAAAATTAATCATACTGTAAAAGATTCTTTCAACTTTACTCTTTTTTCCAACTTTTAAATGATGTTTAAATTTGCTATTTTAATACAAAATTAATTTTGTTAGATTGTTGAAATTTCTTAATGTCGAAAGAAAGATAGGTCTCTGAAGAAAGAATTTTGAGCTTCAGAGATTACATTCTAAGTTATTTTTACAGGAACACCAACCACACTACACATAGCATCATTTGTGTCTTATGTTTGATTATCCAAATCAATTACTTAGAATTTCTAGTAGGTATTTATTCAACCCCTCTATTACCAGCAGGATGAGACACAAAGTCAATTTTTAAGCAAAGTACTGCAGGTTTGAATTCAAAGTTTTCCTTTACCTACACTGGTTGTCTAACTAAGGCTTAAGAACCCTGTCTACACTTTTATTTACCCAAAGCTGGAGAGAGAACATATGAATTCACATCTTTCCAAAGAACATTAGCATCAAGTAAAATACAAATAGTCTCTTCCAAGATTTGAACACAAATTGTCAATTCCATTTCTAACAACAATAACTATTAAGCTAAGCAGGCTTCCCAGAATTTAAAGTACTTAGGTGAATTGACATTGAAAAATTTTAAGTTTATAATCTGTTTTCAATAATAGGAATCTAATCTCCAAAAATTTATCATCAGGATAGAAAGAAACTACCAAATAGCAAAAGTAAGAAACAGATATTGCAACAAATAAATGATGGCTGACGATCAAACTTAAGTAAAATGCAGGCTTAGAATTAATGCCAACTTATATTAAAATTGTACAATTTTAGAAATTTATGTTTGCAATTTTCTTTCAGGCCATCTCCATTATCGAATATGTAATATGTTGGGACAGTATCCAGAAATTTGAATATTTTGAGAACCAGTTGACGTAACTTAACTACCAATCAGTGAAGAGAGCAGCAAACGCCTGAACACTCTTCCTTAGAGTATCTCAGACAACAACAGAGGTATGTCTGGCATAAGGGTTTTCATCATAAGAAAAAGTCAAGTTCAAATCCTGATAATGAATCCATCTCTTCTCTTCCTCTCTATGGGTAAAATTGTAGAAGATTGGGCTTTTGGCCAGATTATAACAACCAGTTTAGGAGAACTTTGAATTAAAATGGCAGTACTCTATTTAAAATACAGGCAGAATAAAAATATGTTTTTGAAGCTTTTTAAAAGTTACAATTGGATGAAAGGCATGAACCCATCTCTTCTCTACTTCCATTTATGAATAAGATAATAGAGCACTCTAAACAAGGAAAAGAACAAATGAATTCAAAAGCATGGAGGTGGTGTCTTCAGTCTCATTCTGGCAACCCTTCTAATGATACTAAGGTCAAGCTGTATAGTCCCTTGTCTCCTCACTCGAGCAACATTAATGGTTTGAAGAGAAGAGACTTTTGGTATAGGCAACTGTTAGTCTTCAATACAATCTTGCCCGCATTTAGATCCAATTTCCATGGGCCAAATTAATGGTTGCCACCAATTCAGAGTAGATTCCAAGCTTAAAAGGTAGTTAAATAAAATTGCTGAAAAATGTATGAAATAAATATGCCTATTAAGGTTTCCTCCACACAGTATTCTGCATTAATATGAATCTTTCAAAAAGTATTTTGAGTATAGAAGTAATATAACAGAAAATTTTATAAAAGTAAATAAAATAAAATCCTCTTTTTGTTCCAATATCAAAATGTATTCTTGTTAGTAAAAATACATACAAGTAAACAAAAACTAAAATTTTGCATATATAAAAATAACTAAACACTGTCAAAAGCATGGAAAAACAATAAACAGGCAATTCTATGAATTATTTTTTAATATTGAAAAAAGAAAAAAATTTAAAAAAAAAAAAAAAAAGTAACTTTATATGTTGTTTTTTTTTGTAATATTTGAAAAAAAAATTATCTTAGGAGCATATTCATTATTTGTTTAGAACAGAACTTGAAAAGATTTCACATTAGTGACACAATTTTTCTTTTTTTTAATAAAAAAATTGTTGTACATTAAGTTTTCTTTATCAAGCTAAATATATAATATAAATTATATATAAAAAGAAATAATTCAATAAAATTCAGTTAAAGGAAAAGCAGATAATTTGAGAATATATCACACAAAAAGTATCACAACAGTTTGGAAAATTCAAGTTTAAATTGCTAAATTTTGATCATCTAGAACAGGGTTCCACAACAGATAGCTAGAGATAGTTAATAGAGATGGTTAACAATAATTTTTATGCAGGGTTTCCCTGAAACATAAAAACTTCAATGGTTCCACAAGGATAAAAAGTTGAGGAATGCTTATCTAGACTAGAGTTTTAGATATCAAGTCAAAGAAAGATGGTCTTATATAAAATGTTATTGTCATTATTATTATTCCATTACAAATTGTTACACACTTTTGTATTATTAATGTACTTTATTTTATATAAAGTCTTATACACAAGTAACTGATATACACACCTGCTATGCTCACTTACATTATTTCAGAGTTTTCTACAAGGAATGTTGGTGCATTAGAGATAGCAGCAGCTCCAAGCAACTTGAGATGTTAAACAAATCATACAAAAAAAGTTAAAGATAATATATGATTCCAAGAAAAGAAAAATAATATTCTTGTTTTAAATAAAAAAAATATGCAGAAACCTATAAAATGTGGTTGTTAATTAGCAAATACATTCACATAATTCTATTTTTGAATATTTATACAATAAATCATATAAATACAATCAGAACATCATATACACAGATAATGACACTTGAAAATAAGCAATTTATTTTATGGCCAAAACAGACACAATCTATATTTAGAGAATAAAACTTAAAAATTTGCCAGTGCAAGAAAATATTCAAGCTGTAAAGACAAAGTGGCACATACTGATTGATTAAGAGAAAGGAACAAACTCTGTGTGTGTGTGTGTGTATATATATATATATATATATATATATATATATATATATATATATATATATACATACACACACACACGTGTACATACATGCATACACATATAAAAGTAAAAGTAAAGTTGGTGACTGTAGTCAAAGGCGACCCGAAGGCTCTCTTTTCATTAGCTACTACGCTGAGATGTAAGGGAAGGAACTACTCCTTTCCCTGGATCGCTCCACTTACCCTTGATCCCTATCTTATAATGGTAAGTGTTATGCAAGGAGGCATCAAGTACTATATTTTTTGGTGTCTTTGGTATGATTTGACTTGGGATTCAACTCCTGGTCTCCCAGGCCAATGGCAAACACTCTACCTACAAGGCCAATGTTCAGCTATGAGATAAGATAAAATGGTTAAAAATTCATGACCGAGTGTCACCTGAATGCTGGCTACGTGAAACTCAGTCATGAGTTTTTACCATTTTACTTTAATTGTATTCTTGAAATATTGTGATATTACTCTCCATTTTTGTATATAAAGCAACATATTTCATTGATTTAAAAATGGTTTTAGAGGTAAATTTTAATTACAGCTCAGTGTATATACCCACACATACATACATACATATATATATATATATATATATATATATATATCTTCAAACAAGACTCATTAAAAAATGATTGTGCACTTCTGTCAGTTCAGTTTTCTTTCCCTAACTTTTTCTGCTTTTGAATCGCAGGATCAAAGCTGAAAAGGAACAGTCTGAAGTTGATAATGCAATAGATCAAGTTCTTGAGATTAACATTAGTCATCATCAAATTGTTAACAGTGGGAAAATTAGAATCTAGCACTTTATCATATATACACTCACACACACACACGGACAGGGGTGTGTGGCATATGTGTACACACACACATCAAGTAGACAGTCAATCAACTCTTATAAAATAAAATTAAGAACTGATTTCTCTTGTTTTATGGCTTATTATCAAATGTGACTTTGAGCAGTATACACAGTTTATGGATTACATCAAACTAAAACTACAGACTGAATTACACATTAAATTACAAATCTATAAATTAGAAATCTTTTTACAAATCTATAAATTAGAAATCTTTTTTTTTACTCAGATGACACATTTTATGGTTTATATAATTGATAAGTTTGTTACCAAAGATATAAGGGCATTACTTATAAGTCCAATTAAATTAAAATTTATTTGAATGATTATACAGCAAAGTTAAGTTTAATGCTGCTTTTTTCCCCCATTTAAGAAAATTGAAAATTAAGAGTCAGTAAGTGTTGAGAAAATGGACAATATCACCCATTTCACTGTCATCTTTTACCTCTTGTATGAAATATATATCACCCACAGAGATCTAAGAGAACATAGTTAAGAAACTAAAGAAAAATCTATTTTTCTTCAGCATCAATATAAAGTTGGCAGTTGAATTTTCTGTATAATCATTCAAAGAGTTCGACTGGAAATGAATTTAGTAAGAACTCTATAATTCATGTCCTTGTAACATCAGCTTATCAATAACCTTATGTGTGTGTGTGTGTGTGTATATATATATATATATATATATAAGTGTGTATGTGTATGTGTGTGTGTGTGACTGACTTCCAGAATCAAAAGATCAATAAATCAAAAGATAATGATACTGTGCCAAGAGCAATAGATTAATATGATGTAACAGCAATCATAGAGAAGAACAGAAAATGTTGATTAAATTCTCTTTTTAATCTCTTATCTCATGGGATGCACTGCAGTAGAGAAGATTAAATTTCCTCAACTGTATATCAGCACAAAGCCTTCATTTTGGCTTCATAAAATCTGGTACCATTAGAAAAGCAAAAGAGAATTTTTTGTACTTTACATGTTAACATAAACACACATACATTATTATATATACATTAGTTTGTAGTACAAAAGTAATTTAAGAGTTGTCACTCATATGTCAGTGGTTTAATGCTTGCAGTATACGGAATAAAATATCAGGTATAAAAAAAAAAATTATATACAAAAACTGCCGCCAAAGAAGCAGTTCTGCTTCCAGTAAAGTCTTCATCAGATTATGACCCTGGGTTCAGGCATGGTTTCAGGGCCGAAGCATCATTACCACTAACCCAGGGCACCCCAGCAGTATCTCACAATACTACCAGACTTTATTGGATGGTGTTTAATCTGTATGAATGCCATATCCGTTCAGATGCAGTTACAGCCTTGCTTTGGATCTTTTTTATATATTCCCTCTTCTTTGCTGGTGTAAGTCCGATTTTGGTTTAAAATGTAGAGGTTGCATTCAAAATAAAACCTCGACATCCAATCTCAAGAGGAAATATGTCTGTTGACCAGTTATTCTTAATACACTGTTCACGTAGGTCTTCATACTTTTCCAATTTCCGCTGATGCACCCAGTCGATGTTGGTCTCAAAAGGGATCATTAATTCTGCAATGATAACTTTTTTGAATTAACTGACCAAATGATGAGATCTGGACTCTGCCGAGTTGATGTTATTTCCATTGGAAAAGAGAGTTGTCAGTCTACGTCAGCAATAACGCGCCAGTCCATGCAACCATCAAGCAATGTTGCCTATTATTTCTATGTGGAGTTTTCGAAATGTTTCCTTCTTTAACAAATTGTATATTTGTCTTTATACATGGAATTTCATTGGCAGTTTCACAACACATTTTTGCAATCTCAGCAATAATCCCTAAGATTTCATTATGTCTCCATGTGTAGCTTCTTAGAGAATACTGACATCCAGTTAGGACGTGTTTGAGGTTAGCAATCTTCTCACATGCTTTGCAAAGGTTAGATGTACTTAAGCCCCAGAGTTTTAAATTTACTGGTGCAGGTAATATGTCGTAAACTGCCTTAATGAGGAAACCTAATTGTTTAGGCTCTATTTACTTGATGTCGCTCCATGTGATAGTCCTGTCCTTGGTGTTTTCCCACCTAGTCCATGCACCTTGTTTGGTTTGCGCAACAGCTATGGCAAGATATTTGCTTTCCTCAAAATCAGGAATCTCTTCCGAAACCATTTTCTGTTTATTCTTTGTGGTCTCTTTCAACCACCAACAGGCAAAAAATTTGGGGACACCCTGCATTTTTTTAAAAAAACACCTTAAAATGAGATATCTTTATAGTTCTTTTTTTAAATAAAAGACAAATTTTAGTAACTCCACTGTATTTGCCTTATTTTTCAGTCTTTTTTCTCACACTTTCCTCTTACTAACAAAAAGTTAAAATTTTCTTATCTGTCAACAATACATTTTGCGAAATCATGAATATTTTGTTTTAAGAAACATTATTTTGCTTTCACCATTAATTCAACTGTAGATTTTTTGAGATTACCTAAATTGCCAACTAAGTTAATAGAGGTTTTAAATGTTAACTCAGCACTGAACAATGTTATAATGCTGGTTGCTGGTTGCTGTTTACCAGGAACACTCATTTTGGCCAGAACATTACTGTTTCTGTTTAAAGAAAAAAAAACAAAAAAACTTGTACTTGTACAAAAGTATTTTCATAGCTTTTTTGGGTTTTTTTAAAATTCATTTTTTAATTTAGAAGTAATTTGCACAAAATGTCAAAATCAAAGCAGCTAAGATTTTAGGTGAGGGTAAAAAGGAAATTTGATTCAAAGAAGGCTACTCTCAAAGACAAATTGCCAAGAAGTTAAAGATTTAGAGACATGGAGTGCAATATTCATTACAAAGGCCATTAGAAACTGGTGTAAATATTGACAGAAAAAGAGCTGGAGCACCAAAAGTGACAACTGCTGCTGAAGATTTGATTATTGAGAACAAAAGACAGAAGAAAACGGTTTCAGAGTTGACAGCTGAACTTAATTCCTCTTGACAGCAACCAGTGTCACTCTCAACTGTGAAAAATCAACTGAGATCAGTGGGTGCATAGCCATCAAGAAAGCCTTATTACAAATAGTGAATAAGCAGAAAAGACTGTTAAGAGCAAAAAAAGCATAAGAACTGGACATTGAAAGAGCAGCAAAATGTATTGGAGATTGAGGAGTCCAAATTTGAATTTTATGGAAGTAAGAGGAGAGTGTATATGAGAAAAAAGCCTAGAGAAAGGTTGACTGATGAATGTGTGGTTCTAATAGTTAATTATGATAGTGGTTCTGTTATGGTGAGAAGGGTTTAGGTGAGAGATTTGGTTCAGGTTAAGGGAATCATGAAAAAATATCATTGGATTTTGCAAAAACATGCTATACCAGCTGGTTCAAAAGCCTACAAAACACTCTTTTCAATTACATCAAAATTACCTTATGTAAAAAATTTTTTTAGAAATTATCATTTAGCTGCCTCAATCTCCTTACCTCTCTTCCACATTGAATTAGTACAGGATGAATTGGATAGGAGAGTTGGAAGAGAATACCAGGAGTGAGATCAAGCTTTCTTATATCTATATAAAACTAATTATGGAAGATCGTGGTTTAATTGATGAAAACAAAATATGATGTGGTTGTATGATAATTTTTTAATTAGTAAGTGCCTATTTTTTGTCAAAATAAAAGCACGTGAAGTGGCGAGATTTGATGAACATAAAAGAGACAAAGTTTGAAGTGGAAAAGACAGCATTTTGCTGATGTCTGATTGGTGAACATCCATCAGCTTATTTTGCAAGTTAAGTGAGTTGACTATCGTCCAATAGGCTGATTCCTCTTCAACTAGACTTCTGAAACCAACTAGAAGCTATTTCGGCATACGTGTAACCAGACGCAAATGGCAGGCAAAGCATTTGACATTCGGCTGATTCCCGAATTTCATGACGTCTCTTCTGACCACACAGTGTCAGAATGGTTGGAACAGGTGGAGCTGGTGTGCGAAATGTGTGGTGTTGACAATGTTGAATGTGTTCTACCACTCAGACTGAGAGGCAGGGCTCTATCAGCATAATGACAGTTAACCCATGACCAAAGGGAGGATCTACAGCAGGTAAAACAAGCCCTCCTCATGGCTTTTGCGCTGGACCCTTTTGTTGCATTTGACACATTTGTCTCACGTCATTTGAGCCCCGGGGAATATTTGGGTGACCTACAGAACCTAGCACGTTTAATCGAAGAAAACACTTCCGACCGATGGCTCAGTCGTGTTTTCGTGTCAGGACTCCCTGGTCCAGTTAGATGACAATGCATGGGTCCTCAAGGATGGAGCACACCCTAGAACAGATTCTTACTAGGGCTTGAGCTCTTATGACGGAAGAGGTAGAGGTCGATGAGCTTGTTGGTGCGGTGGCTGGGTGACGCCGAGTTCTTCCTTGTGTGCCCGTGGGCCAACGTTCAACCCCCGACAAGCAAAATGCAGTTGCAATGCAGTGCTACAAGTGTGGAGGTCCCAATCTCTTTGCCAGAGACTGTCGGCAGCCTGGGGGCAAATGACGAAGAGCGCTCCTGGATATACGCTGTTATCAGTGCCAACAACAAGGACATGTTGCATCGAGGTGTCCAGAAAATGAGGCAAGGGACGAGAGCCCGGCACTACTCTCTCCCCATTTAAACTAGAAGAAGTGCTTCATGTAATGAAGGTGAAAGTCAATGGAATGGATTGGATAGCATTGGTGGATTTCGACTGCTACTCATCCATTGTGAATGGAATGTTATGTCAACCCGAAGTATGGAAAAGTACCGCAATTCTGACAGCAGGCAGGAAGTGCCTTTTAAGCCATGGTGTTGGCAGCATAACTTAACAGTGACCAACAGAAATTCCTTAAAGACAAATGTGCTAGTGATAGCAAATCATTGGGAATCAACCTCCTTCAGGGAATGGACGTCATCAAGAAATTGGGCAGCATGCATATCGACAAAGGAGGCAAGGCACATTTTGCTGAGGCGGCTCACACTTTGAGTGCGACAATAGAGCTAGAACAGCCTGACTTTCACACAGAGTTTGACCAAATCCTGGACAGTGTCGTGGAAGTGGTCCGGTGATCAGCCACCAGAAAAATTATACAACAGAGTACCAGAGTACACCATCCCTGCAAGAGCTCATGCAGAATACAATAAAGAACTACAAAACTGGATTGATAATGGGTGGTTAGTTCCTTACCCAGAAGATAAACTGGGGCCCCCGAAGGGCCACATCCATTAATGGCAGTCATCCAGCAGAATAAATAAAAGGTAAGGCCAGCACTCGACTATCAGGAGTTAAATGATCACATGGATCCATTTATGGCTCATGCAGATATATGCACTAAAAAGCTGAGAGAATGGCAGCAAGCAGGATCGAATGTATCTGTGTTAGACCTTCGCAAGGCATACCTTCAAGTACGCGTGCACCAATCACGATGGTCCCATCAAACTGTACTATTTAAAGGATGAAGATATTGCCTGACCCGCATGGGGTTTGGTCTCAATATGGCACCGTCCATCATGCAGACAATTGTTGATGCTATCTTGACGAAGGACATGCGCATACAGCAGGCAACATCTGCCTAATTGATGATGTGCATGTGGACGAGAGTATTGTGCCTGCGGCATGTGTGAAGGAGCATCTCTACAGCTTCGGCCTCCTCAGCAAGGAGCCGGAGAGGCTACAGGATGGTACGTGAGTGCTTGGGTTACAGGTCTGGGGAGAGGATAACTCTCTGTATTGGAGAAGAGAGAACAAAATCCCAGACATGTCTCATGTCATCACATGACGGAATGTATTTTCACTATGCATGGGTGGTTGGCTTCATGTAGCTATGACATTCATCAAGTGGAGAGCATCTGATGTCACTGCTGGATGGGATGACAAAACTGACAACACCCCTCTCAACACCATGATTAAAGAGGTTCTCATCAGAGTGCACAAGGAAGACCCGGCACGGCCAAGCCCTTAGCATATGAGTTGACGCAAGCTCTCTCACTACCGGCATGTCACTTGTATATGATGGGGCTGTAGTAGAGGATGCTTGTTGGTTACAACCAGAAAAGGACTCCCAACATATTAACCTCACGGAACTCAATGCCATTACTAAAGGAATAAACTTAGCAATCCTCTGGAAGACAACCACCTTGCATTTATTCACTGATTCTACCTGTGTCCACAAATGGATCTTGGACACCCTCACGGGCAAGGCCACGGTACGAACCACAGCTGCAAGCGAGATGCTCATTTGATGGTGGCTTGACACAATAATAAAACTGGTGAAAAAATACATGCTGTCGATAAATGTGTCCTTGGTCAAATCTAGCCTTATTTTGGCAGATTGATTGACAAAACTGACAACGCCCCTCTCAACACCATGATGTGACTTGATGCAATTAAAAGGAACACTGGACCTATGCAACCTGCCTGCACTGCGTCTGTGAGCTCAGTTGAGCTTGACCATATAAGATTGTTCACCGACAAAGCGGTCATCCTGGTGTACAACGGACACTTTATTTTGTGAAATTGCCCCTGGGGTCTCTAAGAATGTGAAGAGTGTCAGTCGATTGATCCAGCACCCGTGCACTGAAAACTGTCGTCAGAGAATGTGAAGAGTGTCAGTCGATTGATCCAGTACCCGTGCACTGGTCAGAGGTGGCTTTGAATGTTAAACAAACATGGCACCGGGTAGCAATGGATATTACCTATTGTAACGGGCCCCATTTTTTGACAGTGATTGAATGCAGCCCTGCTCGGTTTGCCATCTGGCAACATCTTCCTCGACAAGATGCGACAAGTGTAATCAACCAGCTGAAGACACTCTTCTATGAGTATGGCCCGCCGACAGAGATTCAGACAGATAATGACACTGCCTTTTGGAGCAGCCAGCTTAAAACTTTTCTAGATGAGTGGAGAGTCCGACTTCAGTTCTGCTGAGCATACATCCCCTCTGGTAACGGCATCATCGAGCGATGTCACAAAACTGTAAAAAGGATCACTGCCAAAAAATAGTGTACTATACAAGAAGCAGTATACTGGTACAATGTCACGCCAAATGATGACATATCCTCTGCTACAGCACCAGCCAATATGGTCTATTGGTACCGCATACGGCTGAAACGAATCAATGGAACACCGGCGCTGACACACATTTAACAGCAGGCCATCTACAAACTGGGTGACCGAGCGTGGGTAAAGATTCCACATGGACGATGTACCACAAAATATAAAGTGGGACGTGTGACCGGAATTACCAGTGTACAGATCATAACGGTTGATTGAATGCCACTATGTGAAAGATCTGCGACCCATAGTGGGACCAGGCCAGCCGACGGTCTGTTCTGACATGGTTTCTGAGGATGCGAGTGAAAGATTTGTAACCATTAGAGAGAGACCATGTGAACAGGCACCCAGCACAAATGCAGGTGATGCCTCTTCCAATAACACTTCTAATGAAGACCAAGTGACTGCCACAAAGAAGCACACGGCGCAAAAGACCACTTCCCAAATGTTTCATGTGTGATCATAGGATCAGGGGGGAGTGTAGTAGTAATGCCATGAACAATCTTACCTCAAAGAAACAGAAGGTGTGCTCTCTCTGCTACTGGCACACTGAAACCAGAAGAAGAAAAGGATGCAAGAGGTGTGACTTGTTTTATGGAGGAGAATGAGATAAGCCTACGTGAAATGGTGAGATTTGATGAACATAAAAGAGAATAAGTTTGAAGTAAAAAAGAGCAGCATTTTGCTAATGTCTGCTTGGTGAACATCCATCAGTTCATTTTGCAAGTTAAGTGAGTTAACTAGCACCCAATAGACTGATTCATCTTCAACTAGACTTCTGAAACCAACTAGAACCTCTCTTCTCATAAACCATCCCAAGTAAAACAAATAAGACATGCGAGGCACTGCTTAAGAAGTAAGGACAAATTCATAAGTGACATTCCCTTATGAACTTCTACACATGGATACACCAGTGTTGACCAATGAACAAAAAATTATAATCATTAGTTCTATGCAACCACTGGATGCTCTCTTGAGGACTTTCCAAGAACGATAGCCAATAGGGATATATGGTGAGAGAGTGGTGATGATCATGATGAGAGCATACCATAATGATAAAGTGAAAGTTGTGAATAAAGTCAAGGAACAAAAAAAGGAATTACTTGTATGAATATTATTTAACTTAAAGTTGTTGCATATATGCAAATGAGTATGTCATTATTCAGATATGCATGAAACTCATAAATAAAGCATTAAAAATCTTCTACTGATCATTGATTTTTGGTAGTTATTTTTAATTTAACTTGATATTTTCCATGGGCTCAACAGATAATAAAAACAAAGCAATAAATACAGTGATATTTATTTTTGGTTTTCATATGATTTAAAATCCAGAAAACATTAAACAATATAAAAACCAATATATTTTATCTTCATGTGAAAATAATTATGACAAGATAATATATTATCAAATAATAAATCATTCCAGTCACAGAGAGGCTATCCCTCTAGGCGACACCTCTTGTCAAAAAACAATAGGTTCATCGTTCGATGCCTGAAGCAGCTGCTTAAGAGGAAATGCCAATGAGGCTTGGACTATTTTTGCCATCTTGCACCCAGGAGGCTTGTTTCCTGATCAATCAGTTGTGCAGTCTTCATGTATCTTGACAACCAATCAGAGAAGGCCTTACTGTGTACTTGTAAATAGACTCTCCCATGGGGTTACTCAGCCATCAGATGCCATTTAGTGAACTTGCATACTGTGTGATTGTCACATTCTAACTCAAGCTACATATTTTTCATGTATCTGGCAATTATTATTTCAGTACAGTTCAGATTTGGCTTCCTGTAACTTATTTCACTATTAGATAAGATCAAAGAGAATGTGGTGAGACTGCAGCTGATGATCGCATAAGAGGACTGTCTTTAAAAGCCTAAGAAATGCAGGGTAAGTCGACATTTATAAACCTTAGTTGATTTTAACACAAGGCAAGAAATATGGGGTATCCAATGAGAATTAAACTCATGGTTTGATAACCTAATACACTATTATACAATGTAAGGCAGTCAGATGCAGGAATAAGTATAGGAAGTTCCCAAAAAAAGTAGTTTGAAGGGTTCTAAGGTGCTATTGCCCAAGATATTATTGTATTAATACTAAATAGCTGGATATTTTTAGAACAGATATAGGGAGAAAAAAGAAACGAAAAGGATATTTTATACTAAATATTTAAAAGGGAAAAATCCTTATCTTCCTCTTCCTCATCTAAAAAAATGTATTTGATCTTCACAGAGAAAAATGTTGTGAATATTTATTGAAGGGGGAAAACTTCTTTTTTTTTTTTGCAAATTGTCCACATGAAACATTAACATTGTTTGGAAAACAAAAACATTATAGCATAAAAAAAATCAAAAAGGAGTTAACTGGAGATAAAATATTCTTCAAAAGAAAAACTCGTCACAAATATCTGTCATTGTTTTCTAAAAGACTTTGATCTGCTCACCTAATATCTGATGCTTTTCATGTATAAACAAAATCAGGAGGAGCAATTGTTGACATTCCAAATAACAGACAGACTTTCTTCACTTTAGATTTCAAACAGATGAAAAATGCTTCTTTTCCTTACAGTCTTTTTGGGCTAAGCTGATTTTTGCATTTAAAAAAAATGCTAGGTTTTTTATCAATCATCCAGGCTGAAATCAACAAGCTTGTATCTTGAAAGAATTTAGAATTGTTCTCTGCAAGAATTGTGTTTTAGACATCAGACTGTTTACAAAGCAATTCTAAGACGGCAGTAGTTTGGTTTCCTGGTAGAATTCAAAGATGAAGAACAATAGGATAAAACAAAAAGAAAGAAAAATAAATAATGTGATAACAAATGTAAAAGCAAAATGTGGATGAAAAAATGACAGATAAAGAAGAGAGACCCAAATTTGAGTAAATATAAAGCCCCTCTCTTTCCACCAAGAAAAGAATAGATAAATAAATTTGTGTCAGTAAAACTGAATAATAAGTTAATTTATATATGGAATTATACAAATATAATGTACTGATATTTCATGTCAGTGCAGAGAAAAGAGTCAGTAAGTCAGGGTAGAACATCAATATTAATGATAATGTCCCTATTTCCTTAGAGGAAATGGAAAAACTCACATGAAAGAAGAGATTGCTGGAAGTTTTTTTAGGCAGACTACTGTCAGCACTACCTTCACTGGCATAGATCAACTCAAAAGGCACAGAGAGTCTGATACAACCTGCAGCTGCATAAGTGCATCTTCCCAAACTCCAGTCACAAATCAGAGTTTGCCTTTGTACAAATAGTTAAGGGTTGATTTCTTCATGTTTTTTTTTTCTCAATTTCTGGATGTGATGTCAACATATGCATAGGTAAAGCATTAAGTACCAGTGAAATGTTAACAAGCATATACAAATCTGATCTCTTTGATAAAATAAAATGTGAATTCTTCCAAACTGTAGGCATGTCAGTATTATTGTATGGTTGCACCACTTGAACTTTAATGAAATGCTTGCAGAAAAAGCTAAATGAGAATTACACAACTGCTGCATGCTGTTCTGAACAAATTATGGAAGCAGCACCTGACAAAATAACCGTTGTACAGCTACTTTACTCCCATCACACAAACCATCCAAGTAAAACGAGCAAGACAAGCTTGTCCCTGTTGCTGAAGTAAGGATGAACTCATAAGGAACATTTTCCTATGGACTCCTATATATGGAAACACCAGTGTTGACTAACCAGCAAAAATTTACATTCATCAGCTTTGGGCAGACACTGGGTGTCATTGAGGAGTCACAAAAGGCAATGGTCACGAGGTACAGATGGCCAGAGAGGGTCAAAGAGATCCATGCTGTCAACATATTATGATGATGATGAATCTGTAAATTTGTCATTCTGGACTGGTTTCCCCACCTCATAGCTCAAACCTGGTGCAGATCTTGTAGATCATGCCGGCGAACAATAACATAATCTATCATATGCCAGTGTCTCGAGTGTGGGTGTTGCCATGTACCTTTGTATTTGTTTTTTTGAAGAAACCACGTGTTTCCAATGATGAGATTGTGCTCGTTGCAAAATTGAAAAAGCTGAGGGCCACTGCTGTTTGCCTTTCCTAATCCATGTGACCCTAAACATTTCCAAGTTTAGGTTTGGTTTGGTACTATTTACCAACCCCTCCGCTCGGGCAGGATATGACACAAGGTCAATTTTTAAGCGGAGTTTAACAGGTTTTTAATTCAGAGTTTTCCTTCTCCTAGACTAGTTGCCTTACCAAGGCTGAAGAACCTAGTCCGTCCTACTATTTACCCATAGTTGGAGGGAGAATAAGGGGGTTCATACCTTTCCCAAG
>CAUZXS010004359.1:0-117974 GCA_963585895.1 Sepioteuthis lessoniana | reverse complement strand
GATTCTTTTAAGTGCAGTTGAAGTAGGTGAGTGGAGTTATTGTCGCTATTTCCGTGGCTGGGTTTCATATTGAGGAGACATTACGGTTCATAAATTCGCTCACCAGAATTGGCTGCATTAAAGCGATAAAAGCAACGATGAAGTTGCTTCTTGAATTGGCTGATGGACGAGAAATATGGATCAATGGGTTCTGACTCATTTGAATTGAAGAGGAAATTACGCGGGAAAAACGACGCCGACAACAACGACGAAAAGGAGCATTTTTTCTTCGGAAAATAAAATCACAAATTTGCACATGCGTATAAATGTCTCCTTGTGGATATGTGCGTTTTAGTTTCGGTGTTAAACAAGGAACATTCAATATATCAAAGGAATTGCTATTTTATATATATATATATATATATTCATATAGATTTTGTGGTACGTAAAGAATTTAAACAGTGCTTTTAAAAGCGTATACATATTAAGATCAATAAAATATTTTTAAAAATGATTAAAATATTTTAAATTCTAAAAAAAGGTTTAGTTTCGATTACAACACTTAGTTTCGATTTAGTTTCGATTACAACACTTAGGCAACCATGACAATTAAGTTTATACATGAGGAATTAAACTTAGGAGTTGTGACCGTCGAAAAGTCATGGCTAGGGGAAAGAAAAATAGATGAAAAATCACTGTAAGCCTGAAATATTGACGCGGGTGTTAATATTTTCCTTCCGAGGCCCAAAAAAGATTGCTAAAAAGAAGTAGTGAGTAGAATTATTTTTGAGTACACAATGTAGGTTGGTATTTTGTAATGAGGAGACCTGCAAGTATTGACAAATGATATTCGTTATTTGATGTCTCAAGGATGGTAAACATAAAGGGTTATATGCGGCTGCCCAGGCCGGATTGTCCAATAAGTGACGAGCAATGGCAGAAGATGAATTTTGATTTTTTGACGCTACTTATAAAATGTAAAATAATTTTTTACTGGCCAATATTCCTTTTTTCAGCAATGAATTAGAATGTGAAAGCGATCTCCCCCACTTATAAAATGTAAAATAATTTTTTACTGGCCAATATTCCTTTTTTCAGCAATGAATTAGAATGTGAAAGCGATCTCCCCCACTTATAAAATGTAAAATAATTTTTTACTGGCCAATATTCCTTTTTTCAGCAATGAATTAGAATGTGAAAGCGATCTCCCCCACTTATAAAATGTAAAATAATTTTTTACTGGCCAATATTCCTTTTTTCAGCAATGAATTAGAATGTGAAAGCGATCTCCCCCACTTATAAAATGTAAAATAATTTTTTACTGGCCAATATTCCTTTTTTCAGCAATGAATTAGAATGTGAAAGCGATCTCCCCCACTTATAAAATGTAAAATAATTTTTTACTGGCCAATATTCCTTTTTTCAGCAATGAATTAGAATGTGAAAGCGATCTCCCCCACTTATAAAATGTAAAATAATTTTTTACTGGCCAATATTCCTTTTTTCAGCAATGAATTAGAATGTGAAAGCGATCTCCCCCACTTATAAAATGTAAAATAATTTTTTACTGGCCAATATTCCTTTTTTCAGCAATGAATTAGAATGTGAAAGCGATCTCCCCCACTTATAAAATGTAAAATAATTTTTTACTGGCCAATATTCCTTTTTTCAGCAATGAATTAGAATGTGAAAGCGATCTCCCCCACTTATAAAATGAAAAATAATTTTTTACTGGCCAATATTCCTTTTTTCAGCAATGAATTAGAATGTGAAAGCGATCTCCCCCACTTATAAAATGTAAAATAATTTTTTACTGGCCAATATTCCTTTTTTCAGCAATGAATTAGAATGTGAAAGCGATCTCCCCCACTTATAAAATGTAAAATAATTTTTTACTGGCCAATATTCCTTTTTTCAGCAATGAATTAGAATGTGAAAGCGATCTCCCCCACTTATAAAATGTAAAATAATTTTTTACTGGCCAATATTCCTTTTTTCAGCAATGAATTAGAATGTGAAAGCGATCTCCCCCACTTATAAAATGTAAAATAATTTTTTACTGGCCAATATTCCTTTTTTCAGCAATGAATTAGAATGTGAAAGCGATCTCCCCCACTTATAAAATGTAAAATAATTTTTTACTGGCCAATATTCCTTTTTTCAGCAATGAATTAGAATGTGAAAGCGATCTCCCCCACTTATAAAATGTAAAATAATTTTTTACTGGCCAATATTCCTTTTTTCAGCAATGAATTAGAATGTGAAAGCGATCTCCCCCACTTATAAAATGTAAAATAATTTTTTACTGGCCAATATTCCTTTTTTCAGCAATGAATTAGAATGTGAAAGCGATCTCCCCCACTTATAAAATGTAAAATAATTTTTTACTGGCCAATATTCCTTTTTTCAGCAATGAATTAGAATGTGAAAGCGATCTCCCCCACTTATAAAATGTAAAATAATTTTTTACTGGCCAATATTCCTTTTTTCAGCAATGAATTAGAATGTGAAAGCGATCTCCCCCACTTATAAAATGTAAAATAATTTTTTACTGGCCAATATTCCTTTTTTCAGCAATGAATTAGAATGTGAAAGCGATCTCCCCCACTTATAAAATGTAAAATAATTTTTTACTGGCCAATATTCCTTTTTTCAGCAATGAATTAGAATGTGAAAGCGATCTCCCCCACTTATAAAATGTAAAATAATTTTTTACTGGCCAATATTCCTTTTTTCAGCAATGAATTAGAATGTGAAAGCGATCTCCCCCACTTATAAAATGTAAAATAATTTTTTACTGGCCAATATTCCTTTTTTCAGCAATGAATTAGAATGTGAAAGCGATCTCCCCCACTTATAAAATGTAAAATAATTTTTTACTGGCCAATATTCCTTTTTTCAGCAATGAATTAGAATGTGAAAGCGATCTCCCCCACTTATAAAATGTAAAATAATTTTTTACTGGCCAATATTCCTTTTTTCAGCAATGAATTAGAATGTGAAAGCGATCTCCCCCACTTATAAAATGTAAAATAATTTTTTACTGGCCAATATTCCTTTTTTCAGCAATGAATTAGAATGTGAAAGCGATCTCCCCCACTTATAAAATGTAAAATAATTTTTTACTGGCCAATATTCCTTTTTTCAGCAATGAATTAGAATGTGAAAGCGATCTCCCCCACTTATAAAATGTAAAATAATTTTTTACTGGCCAATATTCCTTTTTTCAGCAATGAATTAGAATGTGAAAGCGATCTCCCCCACTTATAAAATGTAAAATAATTTTTTACTGGCCAATATTCCTTTTTTCAGCAATGAATTAGAATGTGAAAGCGATCTCCCCCACTTATAAAATGTAAAATAATTTTTTACTGGCCAATATTCCTTTTTTCAGCAATGAATTAGAATGTGAAAGCGATCTCCCCCACTTATAAAATGTAAAATAATTTTTTACTGGCCAATATTCCTTTTTTCAGCAATGAATTAGAATGTGAAAGCGATCTCCCCCACTTATAAAATGTAAAATAATTTTTTACTGGCCAATATTCCTTTTTTCAGCAATGAATTAGAATGTGAAAGCGATCTCCCCCACTTATAAAATGTAAAATAATTTTTTACTGGCCAATATTCCTTTTTTCAGCAATGAATTAGAATGTGAAAGCGATCTCCCCCACTTATAAAATGTAAAATAATTTTTTACTGGCCAATATTCCTTTTTTCAGCAATGAATTAGAATGTGAAAGCGATCTCCCCCACTTATAAAATGTAAAATAATTTTTTACTGGCCAATATTCCTTTTTTCAGCAATGAATTAGAATGTGAAAGCGATCTCCCCCACTTATAAAATGTAAAATAATTTTTTACTGGCCAATATTCCTTTTTTCAGCAATGAATTAGAATGTGAAAGCGATCTCCCCCACTTATAAAATGTAAAATAATTTTTTACTGGCCAATATTCCTTTTTTCAGCAATGAATTAGAATGTGAAAGCGATCTCCCCCACTTATAAAATGTAAAATAATTTTTTACTGGCCAATATTCCTTTTTTCAGCAATGAATTAGAATGTGAAAGCGATCTCCCCCACTTATAAAATGTAAAATAATTTTTTACTGGCCAATATTCCTTTTTTCAGCAATGAATTAGAATGTGAAAGCGATCTCCCCCACTTATAAAATGTAAAATAATTTTTTACTGGCCAATATTCCTTTTTTCAGCAATGAATTAGAATGTGAAAGCGATCTCCCCCACTTATAAAATGTAAAATAATTTTTTACTGGCCAATATTCCTTTTTTCAGCAATGAATTAGAATGTGAAAGCGATCTCCCCCACTTATAAAATGTAAAATAATTTTTTACTGGCCAATATTCCTTTTTTCAGCAATGAATTAGAATGTGAAAGCGATCTCCCCCACTTATAAAATGTAAAATAATTTTTTACTGGCCAATATTCCTTTTTTCAGCAATGAATTAGAATGTGAAAGCGATCTCCCCCACTTATAAAATGTAAAATAATTTTTTACTGGCCAATATTCCTTTTTTCAGCAATGAATTAGAATGTGAAAGCGATCTCCCCCACTTATAAAATGTAAAATAATTTTTTACTGGCCAATATTCCTTTTTTCAGCAATGAATTAGAATGTGAAAGCGATCTCCCCCACTTATAAAATGTAAAATAATTTTTTACTGGCCAATATTCCTTTTTTCAGCAATGAATTAGAATGTGAAAGCGATCTCCCCCACTTATAAAATGTAAAATAATTTTTTACTGGCCAATATTCCTTTTTTCAGCAATGAATTAGAATGTGAAAGCGATCTCCCCCACTTATAAAATGTAAAATAATTTTTTACTGGCCAATATTCCTTTTTTCAGCAATGAATTAGAATGTGAAAGCGATCTCCCCCACTTATAAAATGTAAAATAATTTTTTACTGGCCAATATTCCTTTTTTCAGCAATGAATTAGAATGTGAAAGCGATCTCCCCCACTTATAAAATGTAAAATAATTTTTTACTGGCCAATATTCCTTTTTTCAGCAATGAATTAGAATGTGAAAGCGATCTCCCCCACTTATAAAATGTAAAATAATTTTTTACTGGCCAATATTCCTTTTTTCAGCAATGAATTAGAATGTGAAAGCGATCTCCCCCACTTATAAAATGTAAAATAATTTTTTACTGGCCAATATTCCTTTTTTCAGCAATGAATTAGAATGTGAAAGCGATCTCCCCCACTTATAAAATGTAAAATAATTTTTTACTGGCCAATATTCCTTTTTTCAGCAATGAATTAGAATGTGAAAGCGATCTCCCCCACTTATAAAATGTAAAATAATTTTTTACTGGCCAATATTCCTTTTTTCAGCAATGAATTAGAATGTGAAAGCGATCTCCCCCACTTATAAAATGTAAAATAATTTTTTACTGGCCAATATTCCTTTTTTCAGCAATGAATTAGAATGTGAAAGCGATCTCCCCCACTTATAAAATGTAAAATAATTTTTTACTGGCCAATATTCCTTTTTTCAGCAATGAATTAGAATGTGAAAGCGATCTCCCCCACTTATAAAATGTAAAATAATTTTTTACTGGCCAATATTCCTTTTTTCAGCAATGAATTAGAATGTGAAAGCGATCTCCCCCACTTATAAAATGTAAAATAATTTTTTACTGGCCAATATTCCTTTTTTCAGCAATGAATTAGAATGTGAAAGCGATCTCCCCCACTTATAAAATGTAAAATAATTTTTTACTGGCCAATATTCCTTTTTTCAGCAATGAATTAGAATGTGAAAGCGATCTCCCCCACTTATAAAATGTAAAATAATTTTTTACTGGCCAATATTCCTTTTTTCAGCAATGAATTAGAATGTGAAAGCGATCTCCCCCACTTATAAAATGTAAAATAATTTTTTACTGGCCAATATTCCTTTTTTCAGCAATGAATTAGAATGTGAAAGCGATCTCCCCCACTTATAAAATGTAAAATAATTTTTTACTGGCCAATATTCCTTTTTTCAGCAATGAATTAGAATGTGAAAGCGATCTCCCCCACTTATAAAATGTAAAATAATTTTTTACTGGCCAATATTCCTTTTTTCAGCAATGAATTAGAATGTGAAAGCGATCTCCCCCACTTATAAAATGTAAAATAATTTTTTACTGGCCAATATTCCTTTTTTCAGCAATGAATTAGAATGTGAAAGCGATCTCCCCCACTTATAAAATGTAAAATAATTTTTTACTGGCCAATATTCCTTTTTTCAGCAATGAATTAGAATGTGAAAGCGATCTCCCCCACTTATAAAATGTAAAATAATTTTTTACTGGCCAATATTCCTTTTTTCAGCAATGAATTAGAATGTGAAAGCGATCTCCCCCACTTATAAAATGTAAAATAATTTTTTACTGGCCAATATTCCTTTTTTCAGCAATGAATTAGAATGTGAAAGCGATCTCCCCCACTTATAAAATGTAAAATAATTTTTTACTGGCCAATATTCCTTTTTTCAGCAATGAATTAGAATGTGAAAGCGATCTCCCCCACTTATAAAATGTAAAATAATTTTTTACTGGCCAATATTCCTTTTTTCAGCAATGAATTAGAATGTGAAAGCGATCTCCCCCACTTATAAAATGTAAAATAATTTTTTACTGGCCAATATTCCTTTTTTCAGCAATGAATTAGAATGTGAAAGCGATCTCCCCCACTTATAAAATGTAAAATAATTTTTTACTGGCCAATATTCCTTTTTTCAGCAATGAATTAGAATGTGAAAGCGATCTCCCCCACTTATAAAATGTAAAATAATTTTTTACTGGCCAATATTCCTTTTTTCAGCAATGAATTAGAATGTGAAAGCGATCTCCCCCACTTATAAAATGTAAAATAATTTTTTACTGGCCAATATTCCTTTTTTCAGCAATGAATTAGAATGTGAAAGCGATCTCCCCCACTTATAAAATGTAAAATAATTTTTTACTGGCCAATATTCCTTTTTTCAGCAATGAATTAGAATGTGAAAGCGATCTCCCCCACTTATAAAATGTAAAATAATTTTTTACTGGCCAATATTCCTTTTTTCAGCAATGAATTAGAATGTGAAAGCGATCTCCCCCACTTATAAAATGTAAAATAATTTTTTACTGGCCAATATTCCTTTTTTCAGCAATGAATTAGAATGTGAAAGCGATCTCCCCCACTTATAAAATGTAAAATAATTTTTTACTGGCCAATATTCCTTTTTTCAGCAATGAATTAGAATGTGAAAGCGATCTCCCCCACTTATAAAATGTAAAATAATTTTTTACTGGCCAATATTCCTTTTTTCAGCAATGAATTAGAATGTGAAAGCGATCTCCCCCACTTATAAAATGTAAAATAATTTTTTACTGGCCAATATTCCTTTTTTCAGCAATGAATTAGAATGTGAAAGCGATCTCCCCCACTTATAAAATGTAAAATAATTTTTTACTGGCCAATATTCCTTTTTTCAGCAATGAATTAGAATGTGAAAGCGATCTCCCCCACTTATAAAATGTAAAATAATTTTTTACTGGCCAATATTCCTTTTTTCAGCAATGAATTAGAATGTGAAAGCGATCTCCCCCACTTATAAAATGTAAAATAATTTTTTACTGGCCAATATTCCTTTTTTCAGCAATGAATTAGAATGTGAAAGCGATCTCCCCCACTTATAAAATGTAAAATAATTTTTTACTGGCCAATATTCCTTTTTTCAGCAATGAATTAGAATGTGAAAGCGATCTCCCCCACTTATAAAATGTAAAATAATTTTTTACTGGCCAATATTCCTTTTTTCAGCAATGAATTAGAATGTGAAAGCGATCTCCCCCACTTATAAAATGTAAAATAATTTTTTACTGGCCAATATTCCTTTTTTCAGCAATGAATTAGAATGTGAAAGCGATCTCCCCCACTTATAAAATGTAAAATAATTTTTTACTGGCCAATATTCCTTTTTTCAGCAATGAATTAGAATGTGAAAGCGATCTCCCCCACTTATAAAATGTAAAATAATTTTTTACTGGCCAATATTCCTTTTTTCAGCAATGAATTAGAATGTGAAAGCGATCTCCCCCACTTATAAAATGTAAAATAATTTTTTACTGGCCAATATTCCTTTTTTCAGCAATGAATTAGAATGTGAAAGCGATCTCCCCCACTTATAAAATGTAAAATAATTTTTTACTGGCCAATATTCCTTTTTTCAGCAATGAATTAGAATGTGAAAGCGATCTCCCCCACTTATAAAATGTAAAATAATTTTTTACTGGCCAATATTCCTTTTTTCAGCAATGAATTAGAATGTGAAAGCGATCTCCCCCACTTATAAAATGTAAAATAATTTTTTACTGGCCAATATTCCTTTTTTCAGCAATGAATTAGAATGTGAAAGCGATCTCCCCCACTTATAAAATGTAAAATAATTTTTTACTGGCCAATATTCCTTTTTTCAGCAATGAATTAGAATGTGAAAGCGATCTCCCCCACTTATAAAATGTAAAATAATTTTTTACTGGCCAATATTCCTTTTTTCAGCAATGAATTAGAATGTGAAAGCGATCTCCCCCACTTATAAAATGTAAAATAATTTTTTACTGGCCAATATTCCTTTTTTCAGCAATGAATTAGAATGTGAAAGCGATCTCCCCCACTTATAAAATGTAAAATAATTTTTTACTGGCCAATATTCCTTTTTTCAGCAATGAATTAGAATGTGAAAGCGATCTCCCCCACTTATAAAATGTAAAATAATTTTTTACTGGCCAATATTCCTTTTTTCAGCAATGAATTAGAATGTGAAAGCGATCTCCCCCACTTATAAAATGTAAAATAATTTTTTACTGGCCAATATTCCTTTTTTCAGCAATGAATTAGAATGTGAAAGCGATCTCCCCCACTTATAAAATGTAAAATAATTTTTTACTGGCCAATATTCCTTTTTTCAGCAATGAATTAGAATGTGAAAGCGATCTCCCCCACTTATAAAATGTAAAATAATTTTTTACTGGCCAATATTCCTTTTTTCAGCAATGAATTAGAATGTGAAAGCGATCTCCCCCACTTATAAAATGTAAAATAATTTTTTACTGGCCAATATTCCTTTTTTCAGCAATGAATTAGAATGTGAAAGCGATCTCCCCCACTTATAAAATGTAAAATAATTTTTTACTGGCCAATATTCCTTTTTTCAGCAATGAATTAGAATGTGAAAGCGATCTCCCCCACTTATAAAATGTAAAATAATTTTTTACTGGCCAATATTCCTTTTTTCAGCAATGAATTAGAATGTGAAAGCGATCTCCCCCACTTATAAAATGTAAAATAATTTTTTACTGGCCAATATTCCTTTTTTCAGCAATGAATTAGAATGTGAAAGCGATCTCCCCCACTTATAAAATGTAAAATAATTTTTTACTGGCCAATATTCCTTTTTTCAGCAATGAATTAGAATGTGAAAGCGATCTCCCCCACTTATAAAATGTAAAATAATTTTTTACTGGCCAATATTCCTTTTTTCAGCAATGAATTAGAATGTGAAAGCGATCTCCCCCACTTATAAAATGTAAAATAATTTTTTACTGGCCAATATTCCTTTTTTCAGCAATGAATTAGAATGTGAAAGCGATCTCCCCCACTTATAAAATGTAAAATAATTTTTTTTGCGAAAAAAATTTGCGGTAAGTCTTTTAGTTTATTCAAATCACAACCCCACCAATAAATAGTAAAATTTTTCCCTGGTGAATTTGAACAGGTGCACGAATAGAATAATACCGGAAAACAATATCGAAGTCTCTAAAAGAAAATGTAGTCGAGTTAAACCTAAAAAAAGTCAACCACTTAATTAAATTATGAATAATATAACAAATAAACGAGTTCAATTAAAGAAGCAGAGATAATATTTAAGGCTCCAGTTCCTTTGTAAATTGATTGGCTTAGTGGATATAACCTTTGTTTAAAGTTCAGTTAATTAGCAAGCAATGATGCGTTCAATCTATGGGTCAAGTATAACGTGAAAAACACACGTATATTCTTCTTTAACTGTAGTGATAGTGACGAATTAATAAAGAAAAATAAACTGAAACGGTATTTCATTTCATTAAAATTTCATTTAAACTTACACAGTGAAAGAAGAAATATCTCCGGGAATTGACCAAAGGTTTATTTTGTTAATTATCTATGAAACTGTCAACTTAAACAGGTAATATTGAGAGTTGTCTGAATTTTTGAGATGAAGCTTGATGATTTTTATCATTAATAAAAATGAAGACAATAGCCCGAAAGGCTATTGTCTTCATTTTTATTGTTATTTCCACAACGTTTCGGTCGATATGTCCTTCGGCTTTCTTCTGGTGTTTATCGAACTCGGGAACCTACACGGAACTTCGAATTACGTCTTTTATTGAATCCACGGGGGTCGCCTGTTCTGATTCCGTTAGCCATAACCGGGTACAAGTGTTAAGTATTCCTGTATTGTTACTCGCATGTAGTCAGGACTGAACCGGCAACCACTAGATGATTGTCTCCTGAGAAACCTAGGGAATCAACACCTATAACCGCTACGCCATGCGTCCTGCTGGGCGGTTATATGCGTTGGTTCCCTAAGTTTCTAAGGAGACAATCATCTGGCGGTTGCAGGTTCAATCCTGACTACATGCGAGTAACAATACAGGAATACTTAACACTTGTACCCGGTTATGGCTAACGGAATCAGAACAAGCGACCCCTGTGGATTCAATAAAGGACGTAATTCGAAGTTCCGAGTAGGTCCCCAGGTTCGATTAACACCCGAAGAAGGCCAGAGGACATCTCGACCGAAACGTTGTGGAGATAACAATGAAGATGAAGAAAATAGTCCGAAAACATTTAATGATAAAAATAATATTGAGAGATTGGAAGATTGTGTTGCGCTAGTGGTAAGGTCCTGACTGTTTTGAAATTCAACATTCAAATCCAATTTCTTCAGCTCATCAGAGATTAACAAATTAGCCTTTTTATCATTTAAATTCAACTTAGTGTGACGCATGGTCACTATATCTGATCACTTCATAAAAATTGATCATATAGTCAAATTGAAAACATTAGAACATTAGAGCACCCTGTCCTTGAGGCTGACAATATGCTAATTGAATCCCCTTCAGAGGGGTAAAACCATCCCCAAAAAGATTGTCATACGCAGGATGCTAATTTGCATCTGATGGTGGGGCTCCTTTCTGAACATTTTTGGTTTGATTTTATGGTACATCAACCAAAGTAGGTTATTAATACCAAATCCATTTTGATACATATAAACACTAGCATTTCAAAAAATTCTGTTTAGCATTAGTACGCAGTTTAAATGTCAAAAACAGTTCTATTTCACACAATTCAGTTTAGCATAATTACGCAGTTTACTTCTATTTGACTAATAGACAGAGACCTATCAGGTACTACCACTCCGGGCCATGGAAATAAAAGGGTACTCGACATTCCCCAAAAGCTACAGCATTACTGTAACCTCAGCATCAGATCTTTTAGTATCATATCAGGGCCATTCATTAGAGGGGATCTTAGCCTTCGGCAGAGAAGCAATCAGTGTATTCTATAGCCTTATCCGAATGGGCACTCTGAAGATCTGGAGAGTCTGGAGTTCATGGCCATTACTTCCAGGTCTACTCTGACCCGGAGTGGTTATATCTATTGGTCAAATAGGTTTGTCTGAAAACTATTCGTATTCCATAAGAGCGTGTGCAAATAAAATAAAATAAAATAGAATAAAATAATTAAGAAATGCATTGGTTTGCATGATAAGATATCTAGCTATGCAGTTACAGTAGGCTCCTTAGATTTATTATTTCTTTCTTACTCACGAATTCGAACCCAATTGAAGGCGAAGCGAGAATACTTGTTGTTTACGCTGACTGTAGACGCAATTTTGGTTATTTAACGGTTTTTGTGCTTCATTAAGAGAAGTGCATTGGTTCTTGTTGAGGCTAAAAGCTAGAGAGAGAGAGAGAGAGAGAGAGAGAGAAGGATACAAAAATGTCTTGGATGCACACTCACCACTATTGGCTATCAGCAGGTGAATCGAAAGACATATAAAATGATTGGGTTTGTTTTCTTTCTTTAATAGCATATCAACCTCCCTGGGGGCATTTAATGGCAACAGTATCCTTGTAGGAGACCATCAGCGACACTATTTAACCCATGGAAGGTTTATTTTTTCTTAAAAGTATTTGTCCGAAAGTGAATGTAATTACTCGAGTAGAGTTTTAACTCTCTTTTGACCATGACCACCGTCCAGCAATTTAGCCCTTATAATATGAATAAGATTGACAAGACATATGTTGATTTACGATCAAGTTACTCTGAAAGCATCGATTCCCGCTAGATATGTCTGTTCAATACTTACCAGATATGGTAAACAACCTTAGTGCCCGTGGTGTAATGGTTATCGTCGTAGGAAATGGACACGGCGACACGAGTTCAAATCCTGGACGAGACTGATTGCATTTCACATAGCACTAATACCCTTGGGAAAGGTATGAATCCAATTATTCTCCCTCCAGCTATGGGTAAATAGTAGGGCAGACTCGATTCTTCAGCCTTGGTGAGACAACTAGTCTAGGAGAAGGAAAACTCTGAATTGAAACCTGTTAAACTCCGCTTAAAGCTTCACCTTGTGTCATATCCTGATCGAGCGGAGGGGTTGGGTAAATATGGTAAACAACCTTAGGCTAATGTGCCATATCTAAGTGACGTTTAGTAAGTAACAACATAAAGATATATTGGCGCATATAAACATCAGTGAATAGACAAACTTTTCGAATGAACGACAAACCAATAGAAAAATGATCTCTACGAATTGAATATAGATATCTATATTATATAAGTAAAGTGCAAAAAAAAAAAGTGTTATAAGTGCAAAAATGAAAGAATGCATAGACATATATTAAGATATATTTACCCCCTTGGTATAATGTCAGGGTTTATAACAACACTACAAAAGATGAGAATAATGTAAAATCTATCAACTTGCGAAAATAAATAAATAAAGAGAACCCAGGTTATAAGAAATAAAGCCGAAAATGAATTAGAAATCATAATAATGTCAAGTCTTGTTTTTTCAACTAATCTTTTCTTAAGGAAAGATGATTTTCTGAAGTAATAAAAACAAATTAGCTCTAAAGTAGGAATGAATTGTTACCTTTGCCAAGTTATATAACTAATTAATCAGGATTAAAGGCGGGAAAATCGGTTGTTTCCGCGATAAAATTCTGACTAGATCACGGAACCGGACCCCCTGCGAAAACGAAAATAAATGGCTGATACTGCAGTATATATATATATATATATATATATATATATATTAGTTATCATATATATTTATTCAATAACATCGATCCTTATCTGCGACCACAGGTTTCATGCCGTCTTATTACGACAATAATCATGAATTTGCTTTTATATTTTCTCTGCCTGAAGAATGTCGTAACAAAACGGCATGAAACCTGTGGTCGCAGATAAGCTACCATGCTATTGTTGCATACATATATATACTGGATACATACCGACGCAATGATAACAGACGCAAGAATAAAGGACGCAGGAAGGAAAACGCAGGAATGAATGACGCATGAAGACTTCTTTAGAAAAATATATTTACCTCTCACTTTATTGCAAGGGTTCGAAAGGGTTGTTGAAGGTTTGCATGTGAGAGGGTGCTGGAGACCGAACATAAACTTCATATTTTGACCCCACTGTTATGACCGTCACGTTGTGTCTTTCTTGTTCTCTTAGATGCTCAACCAGAGGTCTTGGGGTCCACTCCATCGGGGCTTTTCCGAGGGCCCCCTCGGTCGGGTGTGGCCTTCCCTACGACATCTGGTCTCTGGCTGTCTGGAATTCTACTGGCAACTGCTTCGGGGGTTTTCCGAGTGCCCCCTCGGTCGGGTGTGGTCTTCCCTACCACATCTCGTCTCTAACTCTCTGGGAGTCTCCTGGCAACTGCTCTGGGACCCAAACTCAACTGAGTTAAATAATAACTCAACGCCCACACGCCCAGTACATTAATAAATATTAGGGTCTTAAGGGTCATATTTTACCAGAGAATAGAGAAAAACATAAATTGAATTTATTTAGATAATATCATCAAAAACGTAATCTCTGCATTTTCAATGACAGCTGCCGAACAAGCCGAAAAAAAAGATAAAATTGTTTGGAAGAGAGATTCTTTCACATCAGCCATACTTATCAGATTTGGCACCTACAGATTTTCATTTGTTTCGATCACTAAAGAATTTCATAGGTAAGAGAACATTTAGAAACTAAGAAAATGAAAACAGACTTTCAAACGTTTTTGGAAGAAAAATTCAGATTTCTTTCAACGTGGAATCGAAAATTTGTCTCCCTGTTGGTCTGCAGTCGTAGAAAATGAAGGTGATTGCGTTTATAATGATTCCATTTAAATGAATTTATGTTATATAAGTTTTTTATATCTTCTCTATTTAAACGAAATTACTTTATGAACCAGCTAATATTAACAATAAATGATATTGTATATGAGTAACATTGCTGGTTGAACTGTAGAAAAAAAATGATATTTTCCAACTTCAAAAAAAAAAAAAAAAATGTAAAGAAAGAGGAAAAAATTGTCAAGTCTTAGATGTGCATTCTAGCAGATTACAGGTTTAAATAAAATGAGTGTGGAAAATAATAGAACGTCAAAACTGAAAATCAGTGAAAGATCAAGATGACGGTCATGCTTATGATTACTTGAGCACCGTAGCCGTTTTCAGAAAGACATTACAAAACAATGAACAGCAATAGATATCTCTGAAAGACTTGAAACTATTTAGAATTATAATCGACACGAACATTGCGATTTGCAGAAAGTTGCTCTCTTTTAGACTAAAGCGACAGTCAAGAGATACATCGCTAATAAATATGATTATAAATTGGAAATAGAGAAGGGGGATGATAAAAAAGAAGAAAAAACAAAACATTATACGCTTGTGTGGAAGAATGAAAAACAGCATAACTTGACTTGGTTTCAGATAACTAAAAAACTAATAAATCTTTGATATGGGGGAATGTTGTAAGGAACTTATCTCGAGGAGGAAGTGATATACCATTAGCAGTCAGAGTAGTTTTCATATAGCAACCAAATAAATGGTTTCCATTCCGCCGATGCCATAAATATTTTACCGTAAATTTAACGAGAAAAAAGACCTTATCAATTCTCGCCCTTGAAATAAATTACTCGTCTTTCTTCAGTTGTATCTTTTATTATTGCGAAAAACCCGCTCAGCGAATCGCATTGGTAATTAGAGTTAATCTAAGTTTATAAATATACTTGCATAATTCCTGCAAAAAATGTCTTAATTATTCCGAGCTGTTGTTGTGTCCATAATAATGTATGATTGTATTACTTTTACTCTAAGAAAATGCTGGGAGAAAAAGCTAGAATGATGTGGGTTATTTTGAAGCAATCCTGGTAGTAGCACCCTAAAAACTGAAAAAAAAAAAGAAAAAACCCCACTCACACACACCCGTTCGGCTATTTACCTTCCATCTTACAAACCAAGAAGGACGAACAAGACACAGTGGACACTGCTAGAGAAATAAAGACGAACTCATTAGCGATGTTCTCCGATGGACTTCTACACACGGAGACACCAATATGAGTCAACCAAAAAACTTACATTCATGAGTTCTGTGAGGACATTGGTGCCGTCTTATAGGCTTACTCATACTACGATGGCTGATTGAGACGAATGGAGAGCTAAAAGAATCCATGCTGTCAGCACACCTTAACATGCATATACTGACTCACACACACACACACACACACACATACACGCACACACACACAAACTATAGAAAATAAATTTTCACTACCCTGCAAGTTTTAACGTGATATGAAATATTTTAAAGATAAAATTTCGGTAATTGAAGGGTATTTACTTTTATCGATAAGATATCTCTCTACATCATCATATTTAGTTTCTGTCAATAAAATCATCACCTGACTTAATTATTGCTTTACAAATTCTGGGAATTAAAAAGAAAATACACAGCAGACATGCCGAAGCACTGAAAAAAAAAACTCATTCTCACTCTTTAGGTATTCTCTTCGAACAAATTCATTTCATATCATTGAAGTCTGAAGAGGTCAGGAGATTGATGCTGCCAAGTCAAAGTTTTCTAACTATTTTAAAATAGATATAATTTAAAAGAGAGGATTGAATCATTTTATTTTTGAAAAGTGATTTTCTCAAATGATGCTTAAAGCAGAGGATTTAGCATGTCTTTGTAAAATTGAATGTTATTGTTCTTTTGTGTATCTGTCTTCGTAACGGATATTTTACCCAATTTAATAAAATCTTCAACTTCTAGGCAATTTGTTTAAGAGTTGCCTTTTTTAAAAATCAAATATCAATGTGTAGCCTTAAAATCAATGCTTAGCTGCTTTGATTTTGACCTTTTATGCAAATTACGTCAAAATGTATAAAAAATGTATAAAAAAAACAAAACAAATTACCAAAATACTGTTGTAATGGCTCAATGTTTTTCCAAAGAAAGGTAAGTTTTGGTCAAAAAGTATGTTCCTAATTGTAATTTTCTCAGCTTTTTGCTTAAGTGTGGCATAAAGTTGGATGAATGGGTCCACCAAAGAGACTTGAACTCACTCGTGAGAGCTTGTTTGTCGATTTTGCAAACAATCACACCACCCGAGACGCCCGAGTAACAACATTATCAAATGCTGATTTAAAATTTAGAACTCATATCAATATTTGACTTTGTTAAAAATTTTGGTAATCTCAAAAAGTTTACTAAGGTTTTGGGTGAAAACACAATATAATGATTCTTACAAAAACATTCATAATTTAGCAAACTGTATTGTGGACCGATGAGTTCATATTGATGGTTCCTTAATGAATCAAAAAATATTAAAATAAATTAAAATCAATGTAATTTTACACCGATGCAAGTGAGATAACAATTTATGATCCATCTTAGATTTTACATTATATGATTTATTGTTTACAAACCTGGGATTGATTCCCAATCTCCTAGGCAATTGGCAATCACTCTACTCACAATGACAGTATATATATATATATATATATATATATATATATATATATATATATATATATTTACATACTGGGGTTCAATCCCAGGTTAAGTATTGCCAAAGATTTAAAAATGGTACTTGATTCCTCTTTGCTTAACACTTATCATTATAAAGTGCGAATCAAGGGTAAGTGGATCAACCTAGGGAAAGGAGTAGCGACCTCCCCTATACATCTGTGTAGTAGCTATTGAAAAAAGAGCCTGCGGGTCAACTTCGACAAGAGTCGGCTAACATATATATATATATATATATATGCGGTCTGGCAAAGATTGACTCATCGTCGGTAGTCTATACTCAGATTCTTTTTTTTTTGCAATAAATTATTTCATATAAATATATAGTAGCATAGTTATCTTCATCCTTTTGTGCTGATATCGTCATAAGGGATTTCTTTTCTTGAAAGGACTGTATTGAAGGATTAGAAGTACAAAACTGCACACTAAGCTTTGGTTGTATAACATAACTTTTTTCCTTCTTATATTGTCAATCAATGAATGGTGATCTAAATAATCTTATCACCGGAGATGTGATTTAATATTTCATGTCAGGCTTAAGAGACTAAATTTTCTACATTCAAAGAGCAATGTACTTGGTATTTAAGGATATAAGCCGGCAAGTTCAGAAAGCAACACATCTGACTAAAACTCTAAGCTGCATCTCATCTAAACCATTTAAAAGATTTTTAGATGATTTCCTTATTCTCTTTCTGATTAACAGCACCTGGGGAATATTCCTAATTTATTAGATGTACATAAAAGTTACCAGTACACTTCTTATATTTTTACAAAAAACAAATAATCAAATGACAACCAGTTAGCTGTAGAATACACCAACTGCATTTAGATGAGTAAGACTCCCCCAACGAGTATCTTGGATATGATACTAAATAACCAGATCGTGAGGCTTCAGCAACGCTGGAGCTTTGGGAATCCAGAGTTCTCCTTTATTGCCATCGCTCCCAGGTCCACTCTGAGTTGGAGTGGTAGCATTGGAAAGGGTCTTCTGTAAGGGTCAAATGGAACTGTTTGGCATTTAAACTGAGTGCAAACAAATGCTTATGCTAAAATTAATTGCTAGAAATAGAACTGTTTTATCATTTAACTGCGTGTAAATAAAAGACTGATGTTTAATTTAATTGTTAGTGATACAAAGCAATACTTGGAACCATTTAACTTTGTTGACTTATGTTTATAAATTATAAATATCTAATATATATATATATGTATTAACTGGACTTGTGATTAAATAACCTCCATTAGTTGATTTGCTGTAAAACACAACCAGCTAGGTTAAACTAGATTAAACAAAAACGAGATTAAAGAAAAATATCAAGCAAACAATCGGTTGTTTGCTTGATATTTTTGGGAATATTCGAACAGAAGGTTTTTTTAACTTCTATACGTAGTTATACATATTTCTTATTATTTCGTTTGAGTAATTTCTTCTCATTCTTCTAGCGAGTTGTTTACAGAAGCTGACTCAGCTCATCAGAACATTTCAGATAATTCCCACTATTTCCACTAATGTTCTGGTCAATTGCAATTTTGCCTCGGATTTTACGTTTTCAATTATCATTTTTAGGTTCTTAGGGAACTGTAGCGAGGGTTCCAACTACGATTGGTATCACTATCACCTTCATATTCCACAACTTTTTCAGCTCTCTGAGAAGGTACAGGTATTTTTCAAGTTTTCTGTCTTCCTTCTCCTGAGATGGCAGAATCTACCAGTTTCAAGTTTATTTCTTCTTGTTAACAATAAAAATGTTTGATATCCCAGCCGATATTGATTGATCCGTTTTTATCTCTATAACACAGAGTATTTTGTGTCTTTGACCACTGGGTGTAGAACTTGTCTATACAGTCAAACGTTATTCTATTAAACAATTTTAGGTAAATCATAAGTATCACCAAGTCATGCCTATTATTGTATTTCTTTTGTGCCAGTTTCCTGCATTCGCTTATTATGCGGTTAACTGTTTCAGCTCTATCATTAAATTACTTACACTTATTCTTTTTCTGCCTATCATCAGTTTTTTCTTTGTTATGAGAAATACTTGTTATCAATGAAAATTAAGTGTCTAGATTTAGGTTGACCCTTAAAAGCAATATTCATGTCATTTCACGTGCAATGTCCTTAGATTATCGTTTAAAGTGTCCATACAGTTATTTTTCTTCGTTTTTCTAGATTATTTAATTGTTATTTCTTGTTTTCTCCCAAATTATTTCTATTGATAATGCTGGTAATTGCTGCTACTATCCAACATTTTTTTTACATCCTTCGAGTCCTTGTTTCCGGGGGAGTATTCTTCCGTCTTTTCTTGCCATACGATCAGTCAATGTCATCTCTCAGATGTAAGGACTTGTACATAATCATCAGTTACCTCGTTTGTGGTTCATACGTTTTAGTTCCTCTTTAGTCCTGTTTAGGAAGGGTACAGATTATCTCACATAATAGACCTCCTAGTTTTTTAGTTTCTTTGCTTAGGTTTCTACTTCAAAGTTTGCATTCAAGAAATTTTCTTGTTCTTTTTGTTTTTGCTTTCATTTTTCCTTTTTCTTTCATTTCCATGACATCCAATTCTAATAATCATAGGTATGGAATTTCTTCAAGGAGTTTTTATGTTTGTACTGCTTTACAAATGCACCATATGGATGCTGACAAAATGTATAGAGAGAAAAAGCTAGACAGCAACTGCACAGAAATGCTACGAGCTATATTGAACAAATTCTGGAAGCAACGACCCACGAAAAAAAAAACCCAGCTGTATGACCACTTACCTCCTATTTCTAAAACCATCCAAAAAAGAGGAACAAAACATACCGGGCACTGCTGGAGAAGAAAGGACAAACTCATAATCGACGTTCTTTAATAGACTCCTTCATATGGACATACCAGTATTGGCTGACCAATAAGAACCTACTACCGACTTACAACAGCTCTGTATGGACACAAGATGTAGTTTGGAAGACCTGCCGGGAGCGATGGATGATAGGAACGAATAACAAGCAAGAATAAGGGAAATCCGTGCTAGCTGTGGGACATAATGATGATGATGATGATGATGATGTATTTACATGACCCCTCTCCCACGCATAAGCTCTGACACACCTCCATTTGAGTACTAGACTGAATTCAGAATTAACCTTCTACTGGTCTGGTTACCTAACCAATTCTAAAGAACCTGGTTTGCCTTACAATTTAATCATAGCAGGAGGGACGAGTCTTCAACGGTTACTAAGCGTAGACAAGTATGCATTTACCAAACCCCTCTGCCACGAGAAGGATGTCACTCAAGATCAATATTTTTAAGATGGTTTGAAATCAGAATATTTCTTCTTCTAGAGTGGTTGATGCACGTATAACAACATTTAACATGTAATTACATATATAACATATAATTACATATAAAACTGGATATTGTTATGAATATTAGGAAAGTTAATATTAATATTTATATGTAATCTCATTTTTCTCGAAGTGTTCTGATGTTTTCCTGATTAGGCACTTCTATTATTATATTACTCATTTGAGAGTTTTTCACACCAGCATTAGCTGATGGTTTTCCACGGGAGTTTGAGTGACAGCATGTCTCTTCATGTGTCCAAGACTCTTCTCAGTATTCAGACCGATCTCTATAATGTTGTAGTTTGGATGATCTCAACTCACCCTCTTATTTCCAATCCCAGGATCAATCATTTGGTGATTGTACCGAGCGCGCAAATTACAACTGGTATCACCGTTACTTTCATGTTCCATAGTTTTTCATATTATTATTATTATTATTATTATCATTATTACTTTGCTATTGTTACTAGTATTTCTTCTAATTCTTTCACTTCTTGAATCATAGAACATACGTGATGGAAAACAATCATTGTGTTGAGTATTTTTGCATTCACACCTTTTTGAGTGGGCGTGGAATTTTATTAAACAAAGAAATGTCTTGACTCGCTTCTCAAATAACTACTCCTCCAATGAAGTAAAAACAAAATACAGTTATAAAGTTTATTATTACAACGTTTTGGAAGCTATATTCTCTGGGCTTTTTTCGAAGGAATCTTGTGTTTTGTGTTATAAAAACCTTTCCCTTATCCTCCCTTCAAGCGGGGCCTAAAATACACTCAACGTATTCCCTGCAAAGGAGGAAGACCCCCTCTTAAAATGGGGTATTTTGGGCATGACTGTAAGCTGAAATGATTGTGAGGCTTTCATTGCTATACCTTCCAAATCCACTCTGACAGGGAGTGGTAATACCTGTTAGGGTACCATCTATGGGTTAAATAGATCTCTATAAAAATATCTGCATTAGATTGGACCATGTGCAAAAAGAACTTACCGAGAAACAACAACCCAAAAAAATGTAAATAGGAACGTACAATGAACGTGATCCCCTTGCCTGTAAGCATAAAAAAACTACACGAGCTGGGCCCAGTCGGCTGGGGCTAGAGAAAAAACCGACTGTATCTTTGCAGAAGAGTAAGACTAACCCAACGAATGTCCTATTTATGATACTAAACAACCTGATGGTGAGGCTGCAGTAATGCTGGAGCTTTGGGGGGAATGCGGAGTAGCCCTTTATTGCTATCGTTCCCAGGTCCTCTCTAGCTCGGCGTGGTATCACCTGATAAGTTCCTGTCTATAGGTTAAATAGAACTAAACAGTGTACTTGAGCGAAACTAAATTCCTTAAAATAGAAGTATCTTGAAATCTAAACTGTGTACTTACGCTAAACTGAATTGGTTGAAATAAAACTGTTTATATGAATAAAAATGGATTTGGCATTAAATAACCTACAGGGGTTGATATGCTGTAAAACAAACCAAACCAAAACCACACGAGCTGACATGCCATTACAATCAATTACTCTTTTCTTCTGTGGGGCATTTGCTTTTCTTCCCATTCTTTTGAGGAAAGTTGGAAAGTACAATGGTCAAAAGATTGCGATAGCAAAATAGAAGAGAAAAAAATTAGTTCAAACGAAAAAGATTTTAATAGTTTCAGCATGTTGACTGCAATAAATTCAAGCAAAAAAAAAATCTACCCAAGAAAAGAAAAAGCGCGGATCGGTATTATCAATTTTTGAGTTGTATTCCATTCTTCTTCAATTTACTTGATTTTCATTCTTTGAGATATTCAATCTATAGCCGTCAGCCAACAAAAGACAATATTATCTTGTATTTTCACTTGATCAAACATTGAAGCCTCAATAAATTTTTGATGTCTCTTTCATTCGTCCAACTTCTTCGTATCTTTCCACTCTTAACTATTCAGACCGTTTCATAACAGCCCTGTCGGCTGGGGCTGAAAAATATGCCGGCTTCATATCTGCAGCAGAGTTTGACCCCACATTAAAAGTGTCCTGGATATATCACTAAACTGCATCTGATGGTGAGTCTCCATTCCTTGAGCTTTGGGGAATGGGGAGAGCCCCTTCATTGCCATTGTTCCTAGGTCTACCCTTACAAGTAGTGGTAATAAATGCTAAAGTCATACGAATGGGTCAAATAGAAGTAGTGTTTGAGTATGACCCTAAATTTCATCTGATCGTGAGTCACTAGTTCTGGAGGGTTGGGAAAGGTGGGAGTACTTCTTAAATGCCATTACTCTCAGGTCCCCTATGACCAAGAGTGGTAGCAACTATTAGAGTCCCATCCATGGAGAAAATATAACTATTTAATCATTTACTATACTTAAAATAATTTGACTGTATGAAAACATAGTTAATATTAAATTGAATAATTAGTATTAGATTGCAATACTTGAAACCACGCAACTGTGTGTTAAGGGAACTATCAGCAGTAACACAAACCTTTTAAATGTGTTTTAAAAATAAATAGCTATATTTGAAACAACTGAAATGCGGGCAAAAAAAATGAGCTCTGCTTCGTTTAAAAAATAATGTTAGCTTTAAACTACGCGCTTACAAATTATATATATATATATATATATATATATATATATATATATATATATATATATATATATATATATATATGTATATATATTAACAGGAATTGACATAAAATAACTCACAAAGGCTGATAGGCTATAAAACATAACCAAGATAATTTCATTTGGTTCAAATTCATACACAACAATCAAGGCTTGAAGGAAATCTAAGCTTTATACGAGAAGAAATATTCATCTTATTTCCGCTAAAAGATGAACATATAGAATATGTACGAATCATAAATGAAAAGATGTTCAATACATTCAACAGACGTAGATTAATTAACTTACTGTATAACACATTTTAGTTTTTGACTTAAAAATTGTTAATACACTCTGTCTAATCTTATTGTATATGCTATGACAGTAGCCATAAATATCAGAAAAAAAAGTTTTAGCTTTTCGACTTATTTGAAGTCAATATTAGCTGAAGTATACGGCGATGATGGAGGAAAAGATGAGACATGATATTTTAATGAAATCTGACCTTTTTCAAGGATTTTTGTATGAATAAAGTAAAGTTGTCGACCTTAGTCGAGAGCGACTCGAAAGCTCCCCTTTCAATAGCTACTACATCGAAGTTTAGGGGACGGCTCTACTCCATTCCTTGTATTATTCCACTTTACCTTTGATCCTTACCTTATAGTGCTGAATAATAAGCTAAGCGGCATCAAGTACCATTTTTTGAGTCTTTGGTATAACTCGACCTGGGATTGAACCCCGGTTGGCGAACACTCTAACCATTAGGCCAATATCCATCGTTGTGGACGGCATTGACATAAAACAACCCATTGATATGCCATTAAATAAAGAAGCCAAACTAAAAAACAAGATCTGATTAGTTTCTAAGAGCTATTCTATTGTCAAACTGCCGTGTTCTTGAGTCATTCGCCAATATGTATTCTTTTTTGACTTTTTACTCATGAACATCCACCATGCAGCTGATCATGCAAAATCAAGTTCGTATTTCATATAAGAAATTAAGCAGGTTTCTATTGTTATCATTACGATCGCAAAGTTAGTTATCCTCACTGTAACAGGTAGGATGCTACACAAAGTAATTTCTTTTCAAGTTTTCCTTCTCCTAGATTAGTTTTCTAACCAAGTTTATAGAACCCAGTCTGCCGTATATATTTATCCATAGCTGAGAGACATGGATGTATTTTTTAAAACCTTAGTGAAACGCTAACAAAATTTGAACTCGGGTCTCCGATTCCATTTCCTATAACGATAAGAGTTTCCCTTGATGTGCCTCCCCATTTCCACTGTTGCTCATATTATGTCATTTTCAATACGAACAAAGAACTCTAAATCTTTTTTATTCTTTTGTTCGAAAATTTAAAAAAATTAGACTTTCAACAGGCAACATTTTCAATGGAATGTATACTCCTAAGAAAAAAAAATCTAATTCACTAGAGAACATTTTTTTAGAGTGATGCAATCAAGTGTGTATATTGATTGATTATCCAATAAGTTTAACAGATTACGAAAATATATTACGATTTAGGGGTAAAATTAATTTTCATGACTTTAAACTGGGTGAATACACACACTTATCTGAAATTTGTAGATGAGCTACTGAAATAAAAATATTCATGAGATTTCATCCATCATTTTGAAATTATTTTTGTTAACGCTCTTACTCACCACATAAGCCTAATTACATTGATTGACTAGAAATTTGTTAAATGAAATGCTTGCCATCTTCAGCTTCAGGATGCTAAAACCTTTTTTAATGACCGTAAATTCTACATTCTACAGCTGCATTGCAAATTTTTCTTTTCCTGTTTCATCAGGAATAGATGATTAAAAAAAACCTTCAGTTTTACCTTTTATTTTTAGATATCAAAGTTCTTTTTTTTCATCTTGATAAAGATCTTAGGTTATCAAACGACAAAATATGCTATTTCTTGTCAAATGGAATAAGTTAGAGATTTTTTTATAAGAAGTACAAATATGTATTTGGCAAGAAATAGCATAATTTGCTGTTTGATAACCTCAGATGATGCCAGATGACCTCGGAGGTCGATCTGGCAAAGTCGAAAGAGAGCAAGTAGTCAAGTCAGAATGTATGTAAAAACTCAGATTCCCTGTTTTTTTTTTCTTTTTCGTTTGGCCGTGATCCTCAAATATACACTCACACATACTCATACGGATAGTTGAATAGATAATAATCTACAAGTTTATATTAGATTTTACACCGATACGCAATGCACAAACAACAGCAGGAGCAGTTGACTGTCTGTATTTACCCAACCCCAGCGTAACAAGTAGGATGCAATAAAATGTCAATTTTTAAGCCGAATTAAGCTAGTTTAAATCAGCGTCTTTCTTTTCCAAAGCTAGTTATCGTACCAACGCTAAAAAGCTGTCTGCTTCTAATCGTTCTTATTATTATGTTTTAATATAAACCATACACAATTATTACACGTGTATTGGTCAATGGTGGTATTTATTTTACTTAAGTGAGAGCAACAAATTCCAACCCAAATATAATAAGCCTTTAGGTTGATATAAAAATTTAAAACTGATTCATTTTTCTTTTAATTGAAAAATGTAATGAAAATTCTGAGAAATCAGCATTTGGATTCATATGTTTCTTTCTTTCTTTCTTTCTGATTTATCATTTCGATGACATTTCGAGGGTTGTGGTATTTCAAGTATCTCTAAATATTTAAACCCCTAGAAACAAGTTCAACTCCAACCTGTTTTCTGTAATTTGTTTTAATTTTTCTTATATAAAATAATTTTATTTTTCATTTGCCTAATAAACAAAAACAAAGTAGATTTTTATTTTTTTTATAAGTTACATTTTTTTCTAATGTAAAACAATTTATATTTTTATTTAAAATATTAAAATAAATTTGATTTTTTTTCTTATAAAAAAGCAACTCTTTTCTTTTATGAAATGATTTTTATTTTTATTTTCCATATATCAAGAAAAATATTTCTATTTTTTTTTTTTTCATATAAAAACTATTTATTTTTATCTTTCTTTATAAAAATACTTTTTTCTATATAAAATAATTTTCATTTTTATCTTTCTCATATAAAACGGATTTCATTTTATCTTTCTTACATAAAACAATTCTCATTTTTATTTTTCCAATATGAAACAATTTTATTTTATTTTTTCTTTAAGAAATATCTTAATTTTTTATTTTTTATATAAAACAATTTTTTTGAATTTTTCTTATATACAACGATTTTTTCTTATATAAAACAATTTTCTTTTTCCTATATTGAATAAATTTCAATTTATTTTTCTTGTATAAAGCAGTTTCTTTACTTATATAAAATACTTTTCTTTAAAAAAAATCGTGTTTGTGCATTTTTTAAAATCTATTTTCTTTTCAGCTATGTGATCCGTTGTTCAAAAGACGCTTGCTTATTCTTGTTCTACAGTTCGACCAATACACGGAATCTACTATTATCCACAATCTATTCGCTGTATCTCCATGCAAATGTTCTTTTAATATTTTACTTTTATTTAGTTATGTACAAGTTATAATAAATCCTGCTGAATTAGACCGATCCGTGAGATTTTTTCTTTTTTTTTATTTCTGTGGTCTTAAAGAAAAAATCTATGTTTTTTTTCTTTTTTACTGTTGTTTTTACTCCTGTTTTCTTTTCTGTCATGAAATTCTCGTGAGTCACTGGAGCTATTTCCAGTCGATGGTGTCCGAAAGAAATGAAATATTATTTTCGGACTTTACGTTACTGTTCAATCAAATAAAGTAACGTTCTGCTTAATATAACCACAATTGCCATCACCTTCACCACTATTCATCTCCACCACCACCACCACCACCATTATTATTAATACATATCTGCAAATATTCTTCTTCTCATTGGCATTTCATTCTTTTACTCTTCCTGTCTCTTCCTTGCTTTCTTTTCACTTTCTTTCATTCTTTCTTTCTTTCTTTCTTTCATATGAGATAGATATATGTAATTTAGAAAAAAACAAACAAACCCCAAACAAACAAAAAACAAAGCCTACAAGAGAAGAGGAATATATATATATATATATATATATATATATATATATATATATATATATATATATATAGAGAGAGAGAGAGAGAGAGAGAGAGAATAATATAGAGTTTGGTTCAGGTATTGATGAATTGGATGAATGTTACTGGAACATGAAGTGTGTTTGGCTGGTTCGGTATTGGAAATCTGAAATTCTGGCCAAATAGCCTTTTCGTTCTGCCTCCGCTAGTTGCCCCCATCTTCCCTTTTTTAGGCAGATACCTGTTGGCTTTACTTAAATATACAGGGAGTTATCATTAAAGTGCTGGATTGCGGCCTCTAAGTAAGCGAGTTCGATCTGTTGCGTTCACTTTTGTATTAATGATCCCAGGAAATGTATAGGTTAAAATAGTATCACTTCAACTAGGAGGGATTTGGCATTAAATAACCCACAAATGGTAGATATGCCATCAAATAAAGGAACCTGGAATATGCAGGTTGTTAAGAAAGAGGTGGAGAGATTTATAGAGAGGATTTGGTTTGGTTTCTTTGTTTAATGGCATATCAACTCTTTTAAGGTTATTTAATGCCAAAGCCATTCTCCTAGAAGAACAGTAGTGGTACTATTTAACCCATAGCTGGGAGGATAAGGGGGTTCATACCTTTCCCAAGGGTATTTGCCCGAAAGTGAACGTAATAGCGCGACTGGAGTACGAACTCGCGTACTACGATTCCGCAGTCCATCGCTTTAATCATTACACCACGTGGACACCCCCTTTATAGAGAGGATAATTATTGGGAAGTGCCCGTGGTGTAATGGTTATCGTCGTAGGAAATGAACACGGCGTCACGAGTTCAAATCCTGGACGAGACTGATTGCATTTCACATAGCACTAATACGCTTGGAAAAGGTATGAATCCAATTATTCTCCCTCCAGCTATGGGTAAATAGTAGGGCAGACTAGGTTCTTCAGCCTTGGCGAGGCAACTATCTAGGAGAAGGAAAACTCTGAATTGAAACCTGTTAAACTTCGCTTAAAATTGACCTTGTGTCATATCCTGTTCGAGCGGAGGGGTTGGGTAAATATGAGAAATGTTGGTTTGCTGATTGATTTTATGGAATATCTATATTTACCAACCCCTCCTCTCGGACAGGATATGACACAAGGTCAATTCTTAAGCGGAGTTTAACAGGTTTCAATTCAGAGTTTTCCTTCTCCTAGACTAGTTGCCTCACCAAGGCTGAAGTACCCAGTTTGCCCGACTATTCGCCAATAGCTGGAGGGAGAATATTTCGATTCATACCTTTCCCAAGCGTATTAGTGCTATGTGAAATGCAAATCAGTCTCGTCCACGATTGAACTCGTGTCGCCGTGTCCATTTCCTTGGACGATAACCATTACACCACGGGCACCTCCTAGTTTTTTTTTTTTTTTTATGGCATATCTAACCTTGCTGCGTTATTTAAATGAATTCAGTCTTTTCTTCAGCCATTGTATTATTTGAAGTAACCAATGATAATTATTTGTAAGCAATTATAGTTCCAAGAGACAATTCTTAATACTATTAATTTGCACGCAATTATATAGTTTTATTTAATTATGATAATCATTTTCTTTCATACATTTATTGATATCAAGTATTCTTATTTACCGGGCCACTGGCCTAATGAGTAGAGTGCTCGCCAATGGTAGGGGTGACCGGGGCCGTGTCATACCAAATACTTAAAAAATGGTACTTGAGGCCACCTTGCATAACACTCAACATTATAAGGTACGGATCAAGGGTAAAGTGGAGCAGTCCAGGGAATGGAGAAGCGCCACCTACAACTCGGTGTAGTAGCTATTGAAAAGGAAGCCTTCGAGTCGACCTCGACTAAGGTTATCAACTTTACTTTCCTTACTTATATAGTACCTAGAAATGATTACAAGTAACTAAAAATTGAGCTGCTTGTATACATTTTTACGGTATCAAACCGGGCCATTGGCCTAATGAAAGAGTGTTCGCCTATAGTCCGAGAAGCCGGGGTTCAATCGCAAGTCGAGTCATACCAAAGACTCAAAAATGGTATTTGATGCTGCCTTGCTTAACACTCAGCATTATAAGGTGAGGATCAAGGGTAAAGTGGAGCAATCTTGGGAATGGAGTAGCGCCCTCCCCTTGGTGCAGTAGCTATTGAAAAGGAGGCCTTGGGTTCATCCTCGACTAAAGTCGTCAGCTTTACTTACTTTTATATGGTATCAAGTATATCTACGTTATGTTTATACTTCACACAGATTTATATCGTTTCAGTTATTCTTATCAAGTTCAAAGAGATCAACTAGGCCCAAGAAGACGCGTTATAATTATTTTTTTTGGAAATACTTATCTCTCTACAGGAGATATAGTAATGACTGGGATAGAAATGAGAAGAAAGAGGATGAGGAGGGAGAAGGTGGTATTTTAATATTGTTCTCATCTCATATTCAGGTAAACATTGTGGGTTGTGATTTCCTTAGGCTAAAAGTATGGGGAATTCAGTTGAGTAAAACTTACAATGGTCTGCTACCTACCTTACTAAAAATGACACCATGTGAAACATCCGGATAACACACACACACACACACACACACACACACGTATATATATATATATATATATATATATATATATATATATATATATATATATATACGAGAAACAAAATAAAATTAACGTTTCATGAGTTTCGTCTTCCTTTTCTAAGCGTGTCGGGTTTTATTCCAAACTTATTTATCTATTCATATTTATTATGATATCAAATCTCTGTGTCTCTTTGCAACTAAATTTTAGGATTCTACTATTCAACGATAATTTTCCCCTTGATTTACCCATCGATGAAAGTGATGTTGATTTCGAATCGATGCAGTTAACAGGAGACGAAATAAAAATACATCCTGTGTAGCTCAACTTATTGACATTTTCACATCTTTATAACACTAAAATTATCTCACTTGTCTTTCAGTCTTTTAAAATGAAATCAAGGCCAAAACAAGTTTAACATTAAAGTTAGATCGCTAAAAGGATGACAAATCAGGCGAAAAAGAACAGAAAGAACTAACAATCGTTATCTTATTTTTCTTTGTTTTTAAAGAAATATCAATTTGCGGTAAGAAATAAAAAGAAAAGATAAAATAATGTCATTACCATCTACTATACTTATCTTTTATGTAAAAAAAATTGTGGGGAATTCTTCGAATCTTTTTAAAATCTTTCATTTAGAAAACTGCCAATAATATATTATTTTATACTGATTTAGGTATTGATGTAGATTTTATTAAGTTTAATATTTTAATTTAAAGTAAACAAATAAGATAAATAAACGGACCAATTTAGAATATATATATATATATATATATATATATATATATATATATATATATATATATATATATGCGGTAAGATACTTAGTCCAAAGTAAGTTGGGCGGGTTTCGATCCCAACTTCAATCGTCCTACTTGTCTAACCACACTAAAGTGTTGTGATACAACGAAACAATCTGTCTGTAGATGTCAATATATGCGCTCGCCCTGGGTTGAGCACTCTGGCGGAGGAATTAACGGCTGCTACTCACGTAATGCAAAGCTCTTCAAATGAATTGAGCACTCTGCTATCCGGTAAGGCAAAATGTAAGCAAACGAAAAATACTACATAATGCCTTATAATTCCCGAACTGATGTAGTTCGCTTGCTGGCTGAGCGGTAATATACTAAGTCTAACGTAAAGTTGGGTGGGTTTCGATCCAGTTTCAAACGTCCTACGTGTCTAGCCACACTGAAGAGTTGAGATACAACGAAGCAGTCTGTCCGTGGATGATTATATATATATATATATATATATATATATACTAATGAAAAATTACAAAAAGGTATTGAAAGAACACTATGTAATCATAGAAGAGCAGTTAGTCCGTGGGTGACTATCATCATCATCATCATCTTGTGGTGCCATCAGCACGGATATCCCTGACTCTCTCTTGCCACCCCTCCCTATCGTTCATCGCTTCCGGCTGGTCCCTAGGGCTACACTCCGTATTCTCACAGAGCTGCTGTATGTAGGTTCGAGCTGGCCACCCTGCTTTTGCATGGTCATGTGAAGGGGTCCATAAGAGTATGAGCTCTCCCTACTTTATATATATATATATATATATATACTGATGAAAAATTAGAAAAGCATATAGAATAAACACTATGTTGTAGTAGAGCAGGTTTAGAACCTAAAGTGTAAAAATATGGCCCTTCACAAATTGTTTCCTTGCTAATAGTTGCATGACAAATCATAGACGGAAAGAGCTTGTCTGAAGCTGTCACAGCACATGAAACTAGAAAGAACGGAGTGGTTTACGCGTGAGCTTAATCACACATACACACACACAAGTATGTATATATATATATATATGCATGCGTGTGTATATATATATATATATACATATATATATATGCATGTGTGTGCGTGTGTATATATATATATATATATATATATATATATATATATATTTGGTGTATTAAAAAAGCATCGAGTTGAAGATGTATCTATCAAAGGAGATATGAATAATAAATAAATCACATTCTTCAATACACACCCCTGAACTCTCAACAGGCTTAATCCAGTGAGTTCTCTATTGGTCAAAGGGCCGTCGTTATGCCTTTTAATGTTCTCCCTGTCGTCTAATCTTGTCCTTCAGATGAATTGTCAGCTTAAGAAACACAAAGAGGTGAGGCAAGATCTGCTGAGAATAGAGGCTTCTTCATTTGCATAATTCTGTCTTTTTTATTGTTCGTTTCAAAAGTATTGAGACAGGATTCATAGTTTTTTCAAATAAGCAATGATTCGTCTAGACATGATCAGTTTGTAGTATAAAGTTTTTCAATGTAAATAAATTTAAAATGAATATTTAGTTTTTTTGGGTGGGTGGAAGTATGCGGGGTTTACAGTGAAAATAAATCTATGTAGATTAAAGTTATATCCAGACAGTGGCTAAAATCTTTTTTTAAAAAATCGTTTCAGTAAAAAATGTCTAAAAGCACTTGATTAGCACAAGATTAAACTTCACTTTTAGCAATCATTAAAAAAATTCAAACGCGATCTGGATATAAATTTATTCTCAGTCTCTTTCTCAATATATATATATATATATATATATATATATATATATACGACAATAATAATGTCTGTAGCAAAACAAGGTCATGTAAATCGATTATTTCAAACTGCAAGTACATCGATATCCACAGTTTTATCAGGTGAATTATTCAGCCTTGTCTGTTTTAGACACAGGTCTCAGATTACAATTCACTTTCGGTTTGATTTCGTTGTTTAATGGATATCAACGTTTATGGGATATTTAATGACAAAGACATTATTTTAGTGGTACTATTTCAATCGTAGCTATGGAGATTAGGGGTTTCGTACCTTTCTTCCAGAGTATTAACCGAAGGTGAACGTAATGGCATCACTGGAGTTTGAACTCACTTACTAAGATGTCGCATTCAGCATTTTAACCCTTGTGTTACTTTCTGCTATAGGATGGCCAATAACACGTTATCTTTTTCTTTCTGTTTTTTCTTTACTCACAGTAACACACACACACACACACACACACACACACACACACACACACACACACACACACACACACACACACACATATATATATATATATTTAGTATTATTAGGTCCAGTTAAACCGGAGTTGGGAGTGAATTACAAAAACACATAACAGGATGGAAATAAATTTATAATCCTAATGTGACCGGTTTTGTTTTTTCTTAAAGATATATATATAGTAGACCTCTGAGTAATGGTAATATCGTAGTACTCCACACTCCCCAAAATTCAATACAAAAGCCTCACCTTCAGAGGCTGTTTAATGTAATGCCCAGGACACTAAATACTGCTAACATTAAAAATTTTATCCAACATTATTCATTCGTTTGCAGATAGTAAAATGGTTTCAACTATTGCTATGTAATATTTATCATTCAATTTAACATTGATCATTTGGCTGCTCATACTCAAATGATTTCGAATATTGTAAGTGATTGAATAGTTCTATTTGACACCTGAATGGGGCCCTGACAAGTACTATCACTCTAGGTCACAGTGTATCTGGGAGTAATGGCAATGAAAAGGGACTCCATATTCCCTCAAACTCCGGGACTACAGCCCTATCATCAGATAGCGTAGTGTCATATCCCGGACACTCCGGGAGTGGGTAGGTCTCACCTCACTGCATTGATGCAGGCAACATAATCTGAGCTCTGAGATAATTTAAACAAAAACCAAATGATTATAAAATGAATTCAATGTTTCTAAAACACCTAGTACGAAATAAAAATATTAGGATTGTCCTAGTTGTTTTTTTTTTAGTCAGTGAGAAAGTAACTTTTGTTAACAGCTTGTTCTGTTAATGATATTTGTATTATATTTTGACATATAATCAGAGGTTCAAGTTAACTGGTAATAACCTTTTTAATTTAACAAGCTCTTCATTCTTACCCAAATTCGCATGCAGGCTTGACAGAGAAAAATCATGTGTATGTAGATCAGGACCGACAACTTGCATACTTGTTTGCACAGTCTGAGTCTGTAGGAAGAATAAGAACTTTGTCTAATTATCAGTATGTAATAGAGTCGCCTAGCAAATCTAATGGACACTGGTGAATCTTGTCGTTTTCTCATTAAAAGAAGGAAGACCGCTCACTGCTTTATTTCTTTGTCACAATTCATTCGCACCACGTAAGCGATTTCTCTGATGGCGGACTGAAATTAATATGAAGGTACTAAAAACGTGAGTTTTGTACTGATGGAATAGCGAAATCTTATTTTTATTCCGAGTCGGACTTGATATTCCTCAAATGTTTACAAATACATTTTTGCTGTCTTCCATAAGACAAACATATGATCATAAAGCTAGAAACGTGACACAAATGTAGTTCTAGAAACAGATATATATATATATATATATATATATATATATATATATATATATATATATTGGAATTAATATATCACTACATTGTCAAAGTATCCGGATGCATATAGATTTTTTTCGGTTAATTAGTCCACTCGTACTAACTGTTTTTTTAAAGGTTAACTTTCTTCTAATCCAAAGCTACCATAATTTTATTATTTCTTATAGATCACTGTCAAAATAAAACGGATATTATTGGGTATTATTTATTGCCTAACGTCCATTGCAAGCGTGTGATTGTGAGGTGTAAATAGATATATTATTTCTAAAAAGTCAGCTGCTGGAAGAGAAACGACTTGACAAAGTTCAAAATCTCGTTCAGTGGGCCATGTGTGAAATGATATCTTTTATTTAGCACCCAGGACTAAAAACGGCAGTTTGCCAAAATTTTCCGAAATCAACCATCTCGATTGGTCATCTAAATCATGGTGGAGCTGATCAGGGGATACCGCGCTCGCAAGTTTAAAGGAGGTTCTGTGAGCCCCAAAAAGAAATTGGAATTTTCGAGTCGTTCCTTCTCTTTCTGTGGCTGATGATACAAGCGATATCAGTGGACAGGGTGCGACTGAACCATTCAAAAATAAGTAAGGAGTTGGTTCCAAAATGAATGAAGAATCTACTCGCTCATTATTCATTTCTGCATCGCCTCAGAAAATGAACAGAGGGAAAGAAGTAATATATGGTCCTATATTTGAAACGAATTTTAGCTTTTGTTTTTCTCTTCCCCATCAGCACTCGTCAATGACTTTGCTGTAAACGTTACTACAATGAAATTCTATTACCGAAAATTGCAATATCTCTGTAACCAAAAATAAAACTGCATATATACATATTTACCCAACCCCTCCACTCGGGCAAGATATGACACAAGGTCAATTTTTAACCGGAGTTTAACAGGTTTGAATTCAGAGTTTTCCTTCTCCTAGACTAGTTGCCTCACCACGGCTGAAGAACCCAGTCTGCCCAACTATTTACCCATAGCTGGAGAGAGAATAATTGGTTTCATATCTCTTCCAAGGGTATTAGTGCTATGTGAAATGCCATCAGTCTCGTCCATAAAACTATATATATATATATAAGGAGTATACTTATTTCTTTCAACCAGATTGTAAAACATATTCGTATACAGATTTTAAAAATACATGTAAAAGCTATTTGGCTCGCAAGTTGCTTATCAAAACATTGGCAATTAGCCATAAAAGATACATAAAGCACTTGGTCTGATGAACATTAATGTATACGAATATTGATACATAAACATCTATATATATTACTATGGTTAAACATATTTATGGGTTTAATTATATTCTGTGGAATATATTCTACATATTTCAGTCAACTTATAGACGTCTCAAATATGTATATAAAAACAACACTCACACACATATAAATACACAAATTTAATTTCTTAATGTATCATTTATTTTCAGTTAGCTGTTATGCAATTCGTATAAATATTGGGTGCGCCAGATAATCGATTAGTTTGGTTTATTTATTTAACGACTTATCAACTCTTTATGGGTTATTTAAAGTTAACGTTTGATCAATATGTAAAAGTTAGATTATAATCATAACTCTTTTCAATGTTCTATTGCATTTTACTAATGGCATATTTTTAAAATTTGATTTCGATTATTTGTTTACAGTTCTATGATATAAAGTATTCTTCCCAAACAGAAATAATATGCACACAATTGTATGGTTTCATGGGGTTTCATCAAATATGATACCTATAACACATGTAAAAAAAAAATAAATAAATAAATAAAATGGTGTCGAGGCATCAAATTTAATTTTTGCTAATTTGGGGGCATTGAATCTTAAAATCATCTTACTTTTTCTTGGTTAGCAACCATTTTTGCTGGACTTGTAATATAATGACCGAGGGATTTCGTTTGATATATCTTGCCTTTGGGTTTAGTTAGGCTGAGAACCTTTCGGCTTAGTGCATGGGTTAGTTAGGTGCAAACATGAGCGCAGGTGTTCTCGCGCGTGCGGAGCTGACGTGTCATTCAGAGATGTCACAATAAAAATTCCAGATAGAGGATGTGACCAGGGATGTGAGTGGCGTCACGCACCGGAAGCGTGGGCTGAGATTTGAGAAAAGTCAGTTAGTTGAGTTCATGGGTCCGAACGAGAGAGTCGAGTTTTAGGGTCAGAAGAAGACGGTTGACTTTCGGAGCTCGCCGTGGCCTTGCAGCGGGTGGCGCGCGTGGTGGTGGTGGTGGGGCAGATGGAAAAGTCATCATAGAAAGATTGTGCTCCACTCTTCCTTATGTCAAAAAACCTTTTAACTCAAAGGTAATAAAAAGTTTCGTACCTGAACTAAGAAGTCGTCAAGTGTTTTTTGTGTTTCGGGATTCCTATGTTATCTATATGTGCGTTATAGATATTCTATGTACATTTCACATATCCGTATCATGGGTATGTAACAAACAGAAATGCCCCATTTTTGGAAAAAAAAGTATTTTTATAGATTGAATAACCATGACCAGAAAATCCGGCAAACACTGCGTGCGACATACGTGTCGAATGACGCTCGCAGTGCTTACCAGATTTTCTAGTCATGGTAATTTAATCTATTATATACTTCCTCTATTTAAAAAATAAAGATCATTTCATATTTCTCAAAGTAAAATCATTGAAACCTCTAAATTCGTACTAAACTAACAAATATTGGTCTGCTTATTAAGAAATACTATTTTTGCAATAACAATCAGACCGTAAGTTTTTAAAAATAATACGAATGAATATACCAAGATCAACACGTATTTTCATCAAATGATTTAATAAAATGCTAGCAGAAGTAAAAGTTTATGCACATAAAAATTCGGGTAAAAATTTTCTCTTTCTTGATTATCTGTCATACTCAATGTTGTTTGATATCTTTTTATACTTCAGAAGTAGTCAGGCATCATTCGTTTGTCCCATCATCCCAGTTTGCGCTCTTCCATTGTTTTGATATCCTGATGGAATAGTTCGTCTTGCTCATCACCCCCATCCACGCATTCATCCGGAAATTTATCTAGATGGGTAAGTAAAAAATGAAACTAAGTATTTATATTAAGTCTTATGTTCTGTAGACTTTTCAACAGCTTTTCTACTAACTCCTAAAAGTTTTGGCCCAGCGATTGCCCAAGACGTTCTCCCCATTAAAAAACGATGTTCAAGCGCTTTATTCCAACTCATTCATTGAATTAACAAATTTATCATCCTTAATTAGTTTCCTGATGTTATTGAGAAATCGTTTTCCTAATATTCATTATGTACGATGGAATAGGTGCAATTGATATTGTCTTTAGTGGGGGTTTATTTCCAACTGTGAAAACAAAAGCTTTCAATGTGCTTGTTTCCTTCCACTGCGAAGGGAAAAAGTAATGGGATAAATTTATGAATATCTAACAGAAGATTTTAGGGTTTCATTAATTTTGTCACTTTAATTATTAAATTATTATTATTATTATTTAATTATTATTTTCCTAAAGTATGTTACTGCTAAAGTTTTTCAGTTAATTTTGGCGATAAACTGGGAAAATTCAGGACTTCTGTTAAAAATTTTTAAATTCAAAAACACTTTTTTTCATAAAGATAGTTTATTTCAGGTAGCTTACATAAATTGCTCGGCCTACCTGAAAATTTATTGGTTTATACAACCTTTATTAACTAAATTTTGCAATCAGCCAACATCATAAATTGATTTTTTTTTCCGAAAGTGAGCAATTGCAGTACGTTAAAAACGGGAGGTAACCATGAAAAACTAAGGTGACTTTTGGAATCAGAACCATCAAATTAGTTAATAAACGTGTTTTCGTTCTTGGGACCAAAAATCGTGTTCACTATTGTAATTTATACTAAGTTTTATGGGGGAAGTCCTGTTGAGTATTGACTAAAGTACAATAGAGCAACCTCAAAGTTTGTGAGTTTGAACTTCAGTTGAGCTATTACGTTCACTTTCGAAATAATACTCTTGGGAAAAGCATGAACATCTTTATTCCCCCAGTTATTTGTTAAATACTATCATGGCTGTTCAACAAGGTTTTTCATTAAATAACCTCAAAAGATTGATATGCCATTAAACAAAAAAACCAAACCAAGGAAATATACATTGTATAAAGCGACTATTCTAATCTAATAATATTAATTTATTTTTACACAGTTATACCCTATAAATTATTCGTATTTATTACAAATAATTTTTAGATAGGTAAATTTGATGTAACCGGGCCATTGGCCTAATGTGTAGAGTGTTCGCCAATGGTCCGGGAGACCGGGGTTCAATTCCAGGTCGAGTCATACCAAAGACTCAAAAATGGTACTTGATGCTCCGTTCTTCGCTATCAGCATTATAAAGTTATGATTAAGGGTAATGTGGAGCAATCCAGGAAAAGGAGTTGCGCGCTCCCCTACATCAGGGTGTAGCAGCTATTGAAAAAGGAGCTTTGGGGTCACCCTTGACTAAGGGCGCCAACTTTTCTTTACTTTATATTTGATCTCTTAATGATACTCTCACAGGTGCTAAGCCATTGGGTTAGAGTGGACCTGAGAGTAATAGCAATGATGGAGTCCTCTAAACTTGCGCCTTACAATCAGAGGCATTTTAGTGTCATGCCCAGAACACACATTATAATAAAAAGAAGTAGAGATCCTCAATAGAAAAATTGGTTTATTAAAATGTACACTCGTTTATCTGAAGAAAACAGAAAGGCTTATTCAATAACATTGATTTCAGTTTTGATGTGGGCCTTACTATGTTATTTGTGACATCTACATAAAGTTCTCGTTCATGCTGGCCGTCATGTCTTGGATTTTGACTTTTTTCAGAATCATTGGTATTGTATGGCCGCTGGTTGATATCCCTCGCAACAACGCCCGAGATGTAATATTCCACAGAATTCAAATCAGGAGAGCTTGGAGGTCATAGGCTGTGGGTAATATGATCGAGAAAATCCTCAAACAGCAACGTGACGCATCTCTTATCAACTCTATTGATCCAGTGTTCGACCCTCAAATTGTTCTATGAATTTTGTTTCTTGTATACAGAAGTCGTCTTGTTAATATTCTCGTCATGTTAAAATTTTGCAAGTGCTGTGAATCATTACGTTAGGTTTTAATTTCATTTATAGCCGGCAAAATTAGTGTTCTCAAATACCAGTCGAACCACACACACACACACACACACACACACACATATATATATATATATATATATATATATAACTGCCTTATCTTGAGAGATGGTTGCTGTCTTTACCACTAAAATCACTGGAACCTATTGATTAATTAGTAATTCAACTTATAGAAAATAGGTAAGATGAGTAAGATATTAAGGTTGTAGGAAATCTGTACGTATTTAGATTATAGTCGTTAGTCGTTTGGTTTGGTTTGTTTGTTTAATGGCATATCAACCTTGGTGGGTAAATTAATGCAAAAGTCATCCTTGTACAAAAACAGTTGTACTATTTAACCCATAGCTGGGTCGATTATAGTGATATACGCTGGTGCGACTCTTATACCTGTATTTCTCAATTACCTGTGAAGCCTGATTTAATTTGCCGTTGTAAATAACTTCAAAACAAATATTGTGAGATTAAAATAGATTTTACATTTTCTTTCAAGTAGAGGAATTATATTGTGAATTGAATTACCATGACCAGAAAATCCGGCGAACACTTACGCAGGACGTAGAGAAACACTGGACAGCTGTTTCGACTTTATTAGGTCTCTTCAGCAGTGTATACCGTGATCTCCACCACTGGAGATCAAATCAGTGACTTCAGATTATAGAGCCGAAACTCTACAACTGAGCCAAGTGTCCATATCGCACACAAGTGACGCCAAATCAACTAGTCATAGTAACTGCGCGGCCAATCAACCTGAATGTGTCTTACAAGTTACATCCGTACTCTTTACAAAGGACATGGCCACCTCCAAGTGCGTAAGTGTTCGTCGGATTTTCTGGTGATGGTAATTCAATTCACAATAAGATAAATTTTTATAAACTACTTTCAAACCATGCAGAATTTACTTTTAATGGAAAAATTCTGAAAAAAAGTATTTCTACTTTTTTCAAACATTTTTCGTATTTACTGAATGACCCTATTTACGCATGTGAAAATACTTGATAAAATTCATTTCTAGATATGAATATTGCTTTATAAGCATGGAAATATTTATCAATATTCGATATAGTTGAATTTAAAGGAGCCAAAAAATACGAACCAAAATGATCAAAATTGCTTTAAAAATTACTTGTGACAAAATCTGATTGAAGGTATTGTATGATAATTTCCAATATTGCTAAGGGATGGCTGAAAAATTATCAGACCAGTAAAGAAAGGAATAATTGAGTTCCAGAAAAATTCTTCGAACGTCGATAGATCAAATAAAAGAAAATGGCTTTACCCTAAAAAAAGGCAAGAAGTAGACGATATCCCGCAGAAACTATAACGGACGCAGATTATATAGCGCTTTTTGCAAATACACCTACCCAAGCCGAATCCCTGCTCCATAGCCTGCAGTAGACTGCAGGAGACACTGGATTCCACGTGAACGTAAATAAACCTAAGTAAAAGCCATCTCCACTCAGAATGGCGGTTCTCTGAAATTAGCAGACAAGTTTACGTACCTCAACAGCTGCGTCTCATCTTGTGATAGTGATGTCAGTATGCGCCTAGCCAAGGCTTTGACTGCTATTGATTAGCTATTGATCATATAGAATCTGATCCATTCTATAAAATAATTTCCTCCCCACGGCGGTGGTGTCAAAACTGTGTGGATTTACCACATGGACAATGACAAAACACAGAGAGAAAAAGCTAGATGGGTACTATACAAAAATGCTAGGAGCCATATTGAAAAAATCCTGGAAGCAACACCCTATGAAACAACAGCTGTACAGCCACTTATCTCCTATCTCTAAAAGATCCAATTAGTACGGGATATTACTGGAGAAAAAAAAAGCAAAAATTTGTTTGGCTGAGTTTTTTTTTTCCATCATTACAGCGGATTAAAATATGAATGAAAAATTCAGTTTTATCATATTTACCCAACTCCTCCGCTCGGACAGGATATGACACAAGGTCAATTTTTAAGTGGAGTTTAACAGGTTTGAATTCAGAGTTTTCCTTCTCCTAGACTAGTTGCCTCACCTGAAGAACCTAGTCTGCCCTACTATTTACCCATAGCTGGAGGGATAATAATTGGATTCATATCTTTCCGAAGGGTATTAGTGCTATGTGAAATGCAATCAATCTCGTCCAGGATTTGAACTCGTGTCGCCGTGTCCATTTCCTGCGACGATAACCATTACACCACGGGCACCTCCCAATTCAGTTTTATTGGTTGGTTGGTTGGTTGGTTGGTTTTACGGCATTTCAACATAGGTGGGGTTATTTTATATAGAATTAACTCTTTATTTAAAGCGAGTATGTCGTTTTAAGGAAGAAATAATCATCTGTGAACATGTATAGCTGCAAATAACAATAATTAACTCAATAATTTTTAGACAATCATATAGTTTCAAGCAACTAATCCTATCTGTTAATAATAATCATTTATTTATACAGTTACAGTGGTTTATATCTTTTTAGGAAAACCGCGATAATAATAATGATTATTAAAAAAATATCATCATCATTATCGGGTCAGGCAGATAGCACGGAATTCCCTGGTTCTCTCTCGCTATCCGTCCCTTGTTGCAACTGCAAAGTCTTCTGAAATGCAATAATATCAACAATAATGATTTTTAAACAATTATTATCGGGTCTTGCAGTCAGCCCAGAATTCCCTGACTCTCTCTCTCTCTCTCTCTCTCTCTCCATCCATTCCTGATGGCAATCGCTTGAGGTAGGTCTTCTAAACTGCATCCATTGTCTGCAGAGAATAGATGTATGTAAGTGTCTGCTGATCGGCCAACACTGCAGTGATGAAGAAGTAAACGTACTACACAGTAAGAAAACATCTCTTCTTAGTTCGTCCTTACTTCTCAAGAAGTACACTGCATGACTTTTCGTTTTACTATGATGGTTTATAAGATGGGAGGTAAGTGGCCGAAGAACTGCGATTTCGTGGGGTGTTCCTTCCAAGATTTGTTCAAAACAATAGATAGCAATCTTGAATAGTTCCTATCAAGCTTTTTCTTTATGTATTTTGTTAATTTCTTTGTGGTGCGTCAATTTTGTAGTATTGATACTGCAACAGCTTGGAATAAATTCCATGTTATTTTATCTGTCGATCAGATTTCCATATAATTGATAATCTGTAAATAGCTTCACGAAGCGTATGTTGACTTCATTTTAAGTCGATGAGATGTTGCTACCAAAGTATTGAACTGGACTTGTAATTTTAGAGGCTTGTTACTCAGAGTAGAGATGGCTCCGTCTAGATTAAATCACATTTTTTGCGTTCATGTAGAGACCAAGGCTTCTTGCTGCTTGTTACAGACTAGGCAGTAGGGATTAGACTAGATCCTCAGCGTAATTTGTGTTTGTCATTGTTTCTGCGGAAAATCGTTTGCTTCTTGGCTTTTTTGCATGAAACAATTTTCTTATATTAGATCTTTTGACTTTCGAAGTATTTCGTCTTGGCAGATTATAAGCAAATTTGGCCCTAATGTATCACCTCCTCAGACTCCAGCGACAATGTCAAAGAAGAGGAGATTATATGCCAGTAATATTTGCTCGGTCGAATGCTTTGGAGAAATCTCCGATTTGTGGTGTTGCCTTGAGATTTTTTGCACGTTCTCATTTGTTAATTTGACAGATAGTAAACATTTGGAAACCTGTGGATCAATTTCTCTGAAAGCCGTTCTGATTTTTCCTGAAGATTTTCTCGATATAATTCAGAATCAGAGGAATATAAACCTTTGCAGTAAGAGTTAGGATTTTGAAGTTTTTAGAGATTTAGGATACTTTTATTATGGAGAGGGAGGATACAGTCTTTTGTCTATTTTTCTCTTGTGTTTTGTTTATACACTACCTTGCATAATCCGGGAAGTACGTCGTCAAATTTTCTTACCTTCCATACTTTATGGGGTATTTCGTCGAGGTCTGCAGCTTTTCTGGTTTTAATTCTTTTCAAAACAGCACCAAAATTTTCTTTCATACATTGGGCCAGTTTGATATCTAGTCATCTATAAATAATTTCTTTGCCATGTTTGTCTGTGATTTCAGGATATTTTTTGACTTTATTCTTGAAATGTTCTTTCTACTTCCAAAATCTTTGTTCTTGGCTGGTAGCTTTAATTTTTGCTCTCGAGGTGCTGTTCCTTCCGCTCACTTCATTTACTGTCTACTATGCTAATCCTATTTACCAACCCCTCCACTCGGCCAGGATATGACACAAGGTCAATTTTTAAGTGGAGTTTAACAGGTTTGAATTCAGAGTTTTCCTTCTCCTAGACTAGTTGACTCACCAAGGCTGAAGAACCTAGTCTGTCCTACTATTTACCCATAGCTGGAGGGAGAATATTTGGATTCATACCTTTCCCAAGGGTATTAGTGCTACGTGAAATGCAATCAGACTCGTCCAGGATTTGAACTCGTGTCGCCGTGTCCATTTCCTAGGAAGATAACCATTACACCACGGGCACTGTCTGCTATGCTAATTGTGATTATATTCTACTGAATTTCTGATCTTATCGATTTTGCCTTCAATGAATTTTATTTGTTCTGGGTATATCTTAGTTATTTCTGAACTTTCTCACGTTTCTGCGCGTTGGTATTTGCTGGATTTCTTTTATTTAGTAAAGGTGCTTTTTTTCTCATGGTTCAATCTTTTCATCTCACGTAGCTTTAAATTTGGCTCTTAGTTTGCTTCGGTATATTTATTCTAGTTCCCTATGTCGTAAGATAATTTTGAACAGCTGTATGGTTTTGAGTGCACCTATTTGATACTTATAATTTTCAAGTGGATCTATTCAACCTATATATGGGAACTTAACAGGAAGAACTACTTTGGATCAGAGTAAACCAAGGAGTAACGCTACAAAGGGATGACATCATACTCTTTCCTGAATAGAGCTTCACCCTCGGGAAGCGTCATACGTTTTCAACTAAAAGATGCATTAAAGAACAAGTTTATTCGTAATTGCAAGTTTTTCTTTTGATTATATGATTTTCATTTGGGAACACATAATTTCAAGTAGGTTTAGTTTAGTCTTGTTTTATGGCATGTAAATCATTGTAGATTATTTAATGCCAAATGCAATCTATACATATAAACAGTTCTATTTCAAACAATTTAGTTTAGCACGAGTACGCAGTTTAGTACTATTTGACCCATAGATAGGACCCTATCAGGTGGTACCACTCCAGGCCAGAGTAGACCTGGGAGCGATGGTAATAAATGGGAACTCCGCATTCCTCAAACTCTAGCATTACTGGAGCTTCACTATTAGATTGTTTAGTGTCATATCTAGGGCAATCGTTGGAGAAATGCAGCTGACAGGGCCCAATTTCAAACAATGTTTTATGTAAGAGTTTAAGTAGGTCGGCTTTTCAAACTGATTAGCTTCTTGGTAGTCCCGCCGTAAAAAGATGCCCCATTATTTTTAATGGGATAGAAATTCAGGAAGTTTTTAGCTCATTCAATTACAGTCATATCCTTGGATACAAATAATTCCTTGGTAAACAGTATTTTGAATGGTTTCGTTAGCTTGTAGTTATACAAAATGCCACCTGGTAAATAGAAGAATTTGTCGGGGATATTGCGAGATGTGTCGAATGTATAAAACAAAGTTTGGAGGTAGTAAGTGTTCTTAACAAATAATTTCCCTAACAAAAAAACAAAAAACAAAAAAAAAACAAACCTGAATAACTTTAAAATAAAGGTTTATTATTCAGCAGGAATATTGTGCCAAGAAACTCACAATGTTGTTGTTGTTGTTTCCGCCAATGTGGTTATTGTTGTTGTTGTTGTTTTCGCCGATGTTGTTGTTGTTTTCACCGATGTGGTTGTTGTTGTTATTTTCGCCTGCATGTCCAGTGTTTAATTTCTGTAGTAGTACTTTTCCCTTTGTTTGTCTTTGGTGTAAGGAGAAGTGGGAATATGTCTTTGTTTGACAGCCTGGCGCCTCTCAGGTTTTGGTTGAGTAAGGTATCAGTTCAGTAGCGTAGCTTCGTTCTGTCATCAGCGACGATCTGTAGAATTAGTCTATCGCTTTCTTTTTATAACCCCTAAGAGGATCAAAACAGGTATAAATTTTTTTTGGGGGGAAAATACTTGATTGATCTAAAAATCTATGGGCGCGAATTTTGTGTATGTGGTTTTGATCCTTTTTTTCTAGAATGTTCTAATGTTTGTTGATTGGTTTAAAAATGTGGGAACGAATTTTGTGTATGTGGTTTTGATCCTTTTTTTCTAGAATGTTCTAATGTTTGTTGATTGGTTTAAAAATGTGGGAACGAATTTTGTGTATGTGGTTTTGATCCTTTTTTTCTAGAATGTTCTAATGTTTGTTGATTGGTTTAAAAATGTGGGAACGAATTTTGTGTATGTGGTTTTGATCCTTTTTTTCTAGAATGTTCTAATGTTTGTTGATTGGTTTAAAAATGTGGGAACGAATTTTGTGTATGTGGTTTTGATCCTTTTTTTCTAGAATGTTCTAATGTTTGTTGATTGGTTTAAAAATGTGGGAACGAATTTTGTGTATGTGGTTTTGATCCTTTTTTTCTAGAATGTTCTAATGTTTGTTGATTGGTTTAAAAATGTGGGAACGAATTTTGTGTATGTGGTTTTGATCCTTTTTTTCTAGAATGTTCTAATGTTTGTTGATTGGTTTAAAAATGTGGGAACGAATTTTGTGTATGTGGTTTTGATCCTTTTTTTCTAGAATGTTCTAATGTTTGTTGATTGGTTTAAAAATGTGGGAACGAATTTTGTGTATGTGGTTTTGATCCTTTTTTTCTAGAATGTTCTAATGTTTGTTGATTGGTTTAAAAATGTGGGAACGAATTTTGTGTATGTGGTTTTGATCCTTTTTTTCTAGAATGTTCTAATGTTTGTTGATTGGTTTAAAAATGTGGGAACGAATTTTGTGTATGTGGTTTTGATCCTTTTTTTCTAGAATGTTCTAATGTTTGTTGATTGGTTTAAAAATGTGGGAACGAATTTTGTGTATGTGGTTTTGATCCTTTTTTTCTAGAATGTTCTAATGTTTGTTGATTGGTTTAAAAATGTGGGAACGAATTTTGTGTATGTGGTTTTGATCCTTTTTTTCTAGAATGTTCTAATGTTTGTTGATTGGTTTAAAAATGTGGGAACGAATTTTGTGTATGTGGTTTTGATCCTTTTTTTCTAGAATGTTCTAATGTTTGTTGATTGGTTTAAAAATGTGGGAACGAATTTTGTGTATGTGGTTTTGATCCTTTTTTTCTAGAATGTTCTAATGTTTGTTGATTGGTTTAAAAATGTGGGAACGAATTTTGTGTATGTGGTTTTGATCCTTTTTTTCTAGAATGTTCTAATGTTTGTTGATTGGTTTAAAAATGTGGGAACGAATTTTGTGTATGTGGTTTTGATCCTTTTTTTCTAGAATGTTCTAATGTTTGTTGATTGGTTTAAAAATGTGGGAACGAATTTTGTGTATGTGGTTTTGATCCTTTTTTTCTAGAATGTTCTAATGTTTGTTGATTGGTTTAAAAATGTGGGAACGAATTTTGTGTATGTGGTTTTGATCCTTTTTTTCTAGAATGTTCTAATGTTTGTTGATTGGTTTAAAAATGTGGGAACGAATTTTGTGTATGTGGTTTTGATCCTTTTTTTCTAGAATGTTCTAATGTTTGTTGATTGGTTTAAAAATGTGGGAACGAATTTTGTGTATGTGGTTTTGATCCTTTTTTTCTAGAATGTTCTAATGTTTGTTGATTGGTTTAAAAATGTGGGAACGAATTTTGTGTATGTGGTTTTGATCCTTTTTTTCTAGAATGTTCTAATGTTTGTTGATTGGTTTAAAAATGTGGGAACGAATTTTGTGTATGTGGTTTTGATCCTTTTTTTCTAGAATGTTCTAATGTTTGTTGATTGGTTTAAAAATGTGGGAACGAATTTTGTGTATGTGGTTTTGATCCTTTTTTTCTAGAATGTTCTAATGTTTGTTGATTGGTTTAAAAATGTGGGAACGAATTTTGTGTATGTGGTTTTGATCCTTTTTTTCTAGAATGTTCTAATGTTTGTTGATTGGTTTAAAAATGTGGGAACGAATTTTGTGTATGTGGTTTTGATCCTTTTTTTCTAGAATGTTCTAATGTTTGTTGATTGGTTTAAAAATGTGGGAACGAATTTTGTGTATGTGGTTTTGATCCTTTTTTTCTAGAATGTTCTAATGTTTGTTGATTGGTTTAAAAATGTGGGAACGAATTTTGTGTATGTGGTTTTGATCCTTTTTTTCTAGAATGTTCTAATGTTTGTTGATTGGTTTAAAAATGTGGGAACGAATTTTGTGTATGTGGTTTTGATCCTTTTTTTCTAGAATGTTCTAATGTTTGTTGATTGGTTTAAAAATGTGGGAACGAATTTTGTGTATGTGGTTTTGATCCTTTTTTTCTAGAATGTTCTAATGTTTGTTGATTGGTTTAAAAATGTGGGAACGAATTTTGTGTATGTGGTTTTGATCCTTTTTTTCTAGAATGTTCTAATGTTTGTTGATTGGTTTAAAAATGTGGGAACGAATTTTGTGTATGTGGTTTTGATCCTTTTTTTCTAGAATGTTCTAATGTTTGTTGATTGGTTTAAAAATGTGGGAACGAATTTTGTGTATGTGGTTTTGATCCTTTTTTTCTAGAATGTTCTAATGTTTGTTGATTGGTTTAAAAATGTGGGAACGAATTTTGTGTATGTATATAAAATTTACGCTACAAATCTTCTCTAACACTCATATTTATCGCGGCGCATTTTGATTGTTTTCATTTACTTGCATTTTAACTTTAAATTTGGCAGTAAAAGTAACCAACAACATTGCAGCTCATCGGTCAAATGATATTAAAAAAAAAAAAAAAAAGGCTACAAAGCCTTAACTCCTTTCTTTGTTATATCGTATCAATAGCATTATATTCAGTCAGAGTCATCGCAACTGAACCATTTCACTCCCTGAGAACTCACTTTTCTTCAATTGTCCCTTAGTCCACAACCTTTTGCCCTTAGTTCTGTCGACGTAGTTTTTTAGCATATCACACAATTGGTGGGTTAATTTTTCATACAAACACAAAGGTGTCTGATTAAATTAGAATTAGCTGGACTTGTAGCAATATTAAAATCAAGTTTATTTTACAAGTTCACAGAGTAAAATGCAGCAAATGAAATAATACAGGCCTGCAGTGGACAGTTTGGATGGCCTTGCCAAATAATAAATATATAAATAAAATAACTATAAAAAGAACTTAATAAAATAACTATAACCAACGTAATTTTTATTATATACTGACTATACCACATTTAGCTATGATAAAATAGCTATTATGACTATAATATAATACCTAATTTTTATGGCCATGCTAAATTCAAGTATATATATATATATATATATATATATATATATTCAAAGCCTCGGCCGGAGGCAGGACAATTCATAGCGGAGTATTGGATTGAATTCAGTTATGTTATATAAAGGCTAAAGATCAAATCTGCCTACAATTTAGCCATAGATTATAGGTCAGAAATATATATATATATATATATATATATATGTGTGTGTGTGTGTGTGTGTGTGTGCGTGTGATTTTTCATGAGAAGTGTTTTTCTAAAGTTAATAATACTCGTATTTTCTTATTCATAGTGGAACAATCATATATATGTATATATGTATATATGGACAATTTTTTATGCCTAATATGATAGGAAAATACGTATTTTGGCAGCCGAATACTCAGATTTAATAATCAAACAATCAGACTTGACGCACCTATTGACAAACCACTGAATAATAATAAATAGATTAATGAATAAATAAAAGAAGTAATGCTGTAGTTACTTCAATACCTTAGGCTGTTTACCAAAGAACAGAAAGAGGATGCAGCAAAGGAAATACAGGCATGGATGACCTATTGTTCCTAGACCAGGGGAATATAAAAGAGTTGAAAATAAAGAGCAATAATCTTCTCATGACATCGAAAGACAACTGGAAGGCGGATGACATGATCGCACAAGCAGGAATAATAGAATATTTAAAAATATTCAAAATCTCCGAGTAAGTAGTCAACTTCACCACGAAATCTAAGGAAAACTGGAGAGTGGAATTAACAGCTGGAGGGACAAAGCTCAGCAGAAGTTAAAGTAAAAAGTTATCAGCCAGTGGGACTAATTATCGTCATTACTATTCATTATAGCGCTGATATCGCTGAATTGCTGCTAACGCACGCACGCAGATCTGGCCTAACACACACACACACACACACACACACACACACACACACACACACACACACAACACCAAAAAAAGCACAACGTAAGATACAAAATCACAAAATCAATAACAAAAGATAATCCACATCATCTACATAGATGATGTCAAGATTTTTGCCCAGAATAAAAAGTAATTCATAAGTCCTTGCATAAACAGCCAAGATTTAGACAGCAGAAGGAAATAATTGATGACAATGCACAAGGCATTACACCACAGAAAGGATGTGGACAGCGCATATGCATAAACAAATAAAGAAGGAAGCGTTAGAATTATGCCAGCATTAGAATTAGAATTATGCAGTAATATATGTGTTATAAGAATCTAACAAAAAAGTGCAAAGACAAGAAAATTATGGCATCCAAAAACTTCAACCATTCCAACAACAATAAAAAGAAAAATAAACAAACAAAAGAAACAAAAAACAAAAACACATGGACAAAAAGGAATGATTAAATACAGAAAAGAAAAATGGGAAAAAAAGAACTATTGTAACATTACACGGCAGAAGTAGAAGGTTGTAACGCTATGGTTCTCAAATGGACGTTTGTATTACTACTACACCACATAGAAGGGTGCACCATCACGGTTCTAACAGGTCTATTCGCGTAGCACTTCGCTTTAAGTTTCAGTCAGACCTCCTAGTAACCTCTACTGTAATGACAAGAAGAAGTAAGGAACACACAAAAAAAACCGTCGTGGTTTGCTAATGCAAACATTTAATTTATTCGCTACTATTATTTGCTTTTAGAGTGGTCGAGAAGAGAGAAACAGACTATGAAAAACGAGTCCATTGCTTTAGCTAGACAGGCAGAAATAAAACGTCGTAAGGAGATAGATAGATAGATAGATAGATAGATAGAGAGAGAGAGAGAGAGAGAGAGAGAGAGAGAGAGAGAGAGAGAGAGCAGATATAGACCTTGAGATTATATTTCTTGTTTTCTGTTATAGTTTTCGCACGTGCTTATTCGGGATCCCGTCTTCTCAGCTTAATGGCAAGTGTGAGACCCCATCGCAGGACCTCATCCAAAATGGACGCGGTAATTTTCAAGCCTTCTCACATCGACTTGACTTCTATTCAACTGCCGTCTTTACATTGTTACGTTTCGTACCCAACTGAACCTTTTCCTATTTTCTATCTCGTGTCCACTTACCTAATAGCTTTTCCGTTTGAGTTTACTCCAGCTGTCAGAACACGTGTAACATAATTGAACATCCCATAGAAAATTGAAATTTAATAAATAAATAAATGAATAAAGCAGACAGTTTCCGAACAGCCAGGCCAAGGATCTAATTTTAGTTATGACTAGGTAAAGCTGGAAGTGCGAGGATTGTGTGCACATGTGCGGAGCGAGTGTAAGCGGATGTTCCGACCTCCGACACGACGAGCGGAAGTGAGGGGACGACTAGTGTTCTTTTAGGTAGACGTGATGGGGTAAAGACGGACAGTTGAACCCCAGCCATGAAGATGTAAGGAGACGAAAGTTTACGAGCCCAAAATTGGAGAGGTACATTCCAAAGGGGGCGTTAGACTAGAGGCAATCATGTTAGAATCATGGAAAAAATACAAGGTCTATGTCTGTTCTCTTTTTTCTCACCAGCATATTTTGCTTATCTTTGTCTCGCTAAGGTGGTAGTCTCAATATCCATACTTGCTTTCTTTCTCCTCTCGGCTACCTACAAGTTACCGTAGTCAATAAACCTTTGTGTTGTTAAACAGACTTAGTATGTCAACTGTTACTACGGCGGGGTCACAACGTGGTCTAAATTCTCTTTGGTTCCCCAATGTTAAAATCGTCGTCGTTTTGCTGCTGATACATTTCTATTTTTAACCCGGACGTAAGGAAACAACTTATCATTAATACAATCAACCGAAGTACATAGATATATGGGTTGAATGAGAGTCAGGTGCTTTAATCGAAGATGTGACATCTCCACACCAAATGGTGATTCTTGCGGACAAATGCACCCACCTTGGAAGCAGTGACTCATCTACGGAAAATGACGTCAATACGTGACTAGTGAAGGCATGGACGGCTATCGATAGGTTATCGGTAAGATGGAGGTCAAACCTGTTCAATAAAATAAAAAGCGATTTTTTCCAAGCAGCGATCGAATCCATACAACTATATGAATGCACTGCATGAACGCTGACTAAGCGTATAGAGAAAAAGCTTGACGACAATTGCACAATACTGCTACTACTTACATTGAACAAATCCTGGAAACAACACCCCACAAAACAGCAGCTGTACCGTCACCTACCTTCCATCTCAAAAGCCATCGAAATTAGACGAACAAAACAAGCGGGACACTGCTGGAGAAGTAAGGACGACCTCATAAGCGACGTTCCCCTATGGACCCTTTCATAAGCAGGTGTTGGAGAGCTGGCGAGAATAATTCTGTACTGACACAAGATGTAGTCTAGAAGACCTGTTGGAAGCGATGGACGATAGAGACGAATTGCAAGAGAGAGTCTGGGAAATCCGTGCTAGTGGCACGACATGATGATGAGGATATAGACACTTTAAAAGACAAACTAAGAAAATTGAGTACGAGATGACATAGAGATGTTTTTGGAGAAGAAACAAAAAAAAAAAACAGAAACTGAATCCCTATCAAAATAACGCCATAAACTCAAAATAACGCTATAAAAGCAATTCTGTAATAAACGTGAAAAAAGGATGTAAAAGACGCGAAAAAAGAGATTTTCCAGATAGTTGTTTGATTGGTTGGTTTTATAGTATATCAAACTATGTTGTAGCAAATTCGCGCAAAAATAATATAAGACTCCACACGACTGGGTGGGGAAAGTGATTGTGCAATAAATTTAAATTTGACCATAAGAACAAGTACTATATGCACGGGAGGTGCCCGTGATGTAATGGTGCCTGTGGTGTAATGGAAATGGAAATGGGCACGGCGATACGAGTTCAAATCCTAGACGAGACTGATTGCATTTCTTATTGCACTAATGCCCTCAGGAAAGGTAGGAATCCAATTATTCTCCCTCCAGCTATGGGTCAATAGTTGGGCAGACTAGGTTCTTCAGCTTTGATGAGGCAACTAGTCTAGGAGAAGGAAAACTCTGAATTCAAACCCGTTAAACTCCGCTTAAAAATTGACCTTGTGTCATATCCTGCCCGAGCGGAGGGGTTGGTAAATATGAGTACTATATGTACGGCCCAGAATCCATTACAGAGTACTATATGTACGGCCCAGAATCCATTACAGAGAATTTTGTGTCTCATTCTCAAGAATGAGACACACAATTCTCTGTAATTTTGAGATACTAACTGATCACCTCATCCCGGCCAGACGACCAGACCTAGGGATAGTCAACAAAAATATAGAACGTGCCGAATAGTGGGCTTTGCCGTTCCGGTGAACAACAGAGTAAAAATAAAAGAAAGATATATAAGTACATAGACTTTACCAGAGAACTAAAAAAAAAAACACAACAACTATGGAACATGATTGTGAAGTTGGCACCAATTGTAATTTTTACACATGGAATAATCCCCAAAGGCTTGGTAAAGGGACTGGAAGACTTAGAAGTCATAGGACAAGGGAAAACCATTCTGACTACAGCATTATTAAGATCAGCCTGGATACTGAGAAGAGTCCTGGAGACCTGAGCAGACTTGCTATCATTCAAACTCCAGTAAAAAAAAAACAACCAAGAGTTAACGCTGGTGTGAAAAAACTATCAAAGGAGTAAATTAATTAATAATTATCATCTAGGAACCAACAATAGGTTACAGTTACTATCCGCTCAGTTATTTGGTTTCATATATTCCTATCTAATACTTACTATTTTCAAACCGATTTACTCGACCCATAGATCAGAGGGGGCCAGATATCCGGTAGTGGAGTTTCACCACTGAATGCAATCTAGTTTTATATCTAGGATATGAAAATCGTATGTATAGGTAATATGGGGAGAGAGGTGAATGGTCAACCACATAATAAGCGATGACTGTAAACTGTTACAGAAGTAGTACAAAGGCATGCTCGATTGGGTGGGGAAGGCGAGCCTCTGGGAATTTTGCCAGCGATTAAAATTTGAACATTCTGACACTTGGCATGTATACAGACGAGATTCAGTCCAGTAAAATCTGACCGACAAAATACTATGCGATTTTTAGATTAAAAAGGATCACCTAATCCCGACCAAATCTAGTTTTAATTAACGTGAAAAGGAGACCTTCATCGTTCATGGGAATCACAGAGTGAAAGTTAAAGTGAAAGTAAAAGAAAGCAAAAAAACCCAAAACTGTATGGATAAGTGGACATTGCCAGAAAACGGAACAAATCATATAACATGGTCTCAGTCAATGTAGGAGAGCTTTGATTAGTTCAGAAGAACTTCGAAATGGGACTTAGGGTATTAAAGATCATTGAAGGAGCACTGGAGAACTGAATTGACTTCAGAGAGAACCACTAGCTACTGCTTGTGTGAAAAATGAGTAAGCAATATCTTACACGAGAAAACTTTAAGAGAGGAATTGAATCCCCTTCTATAGCAGCATATAACAACCCAATAAGAACCAATCATATCAAAAAAAGAATAGATAAGAAGCAATATAACAGCAGATGTAAGTTAGGTGGTGATGGAAACGAAACAATTAATCACATAATAAGCAAATGCAGCAAATTAGCACAGAAAGAGCATGAGACTTGACACGACTGGGTGGGCAAAGTCATCCACTGGGAACGGTGCAAGAATTTGAAATTTGACCATATAAACAAACGGTATATGCACAACCCAGAATCTGTCCTGAAGAATGAACGCACAAACTCCTCAGGAATTTTGAGATAAAAACGGATCACCGAATCTTGGCCAGACGACTGGACCTTATAATAATGAACAGAAAAAAAAAAGAAAAAAGAGAGAACTTGTAGAATTCTGGATTTTGCTGTCCCGGCTGATCATAGAGTAAAAATGAAAGAAAACGAAAGGAAAGATAAGTACCTAGATCTTTCTAAGGAATTGAAAAACTGTGGAACATGAAAGTGACGATTATACCAATTGTGATTGGTGCTTTTGGTACAGTCACCGAAGGATTGATACAGCGACTGAAGGGCTTGGAAATAGGAGGACGCGTGAAGAACATCTAAACAACTACATTAATTAGAACGGCTAGAACACTGATAAGAATCCTGGGGACTTGAGGAGACTTGTTGTCACTCAAGCTTCTGTGAAAGACCATCAGTTAACGCTGATTTGAAAAACTCTCGAGGAGTAAGTAATAATAATAATAACACTCAGAAGATTAGCAAATGTAGTTTACGTGGCGTCAGAGATGAAACAGTTTATCATATAATAAGCGAATGCAGTAAACTTGCACAAAAAGAATAAAATATTAGAAATAACTGGGTGGGAAAGGGAATTTACATGGAATTGTGCAAGAAACTAAAGTTTGGCTATGATGAAAAATAGTATATATGCACCAACCAGAATCTGTCCTCAAAAGTGAGACATATAAAATCCTTGTAGTGTTAATTAAGAAAAAAAGAACTCGTCCTTTCGTTGATTCTGCTTGTTCCTGCGGAATTATACATTGAAACTAGTAGAAAGCAAGAAGAAAGAAAATAGCTGGATCTTGCCAGAGAGCTGAAATAGAAGATGCAACATGTATTTCAGCTTTCTGGCAAGATCCAGTTATTTTTCAGCTATTTAAAGGTGACGTTAATAGTCATTGTAATTGGAGCCCTTGGAACGGTCTCCAAAGACCTGCAAAACAGACTGAATGAAATGAAGATCAGAGGAACAATCGAGACCATCCAGTTCACAGCACTGCTGCTAATATCAGCAAGCCCACTAAGAAGCATCCTGGAGGCATGCGAAAACTTCATGTCGGTCAGACTCGGGTGAAAAACCACCTGTTAAAACCGGTATGAATTCTTTGGGATTTTGAAAATTTTAAAGTATTTTTGGCTCGAACGACTCACAAAATCTCAGCCAGAAGGCCTGATCTCGAATTAATTGGAGAGAAAAAATCTCGCAAATTTTACTGTTCCTGGAGTCCGGAAAGCAAAATGATAAACCACTGCTTAGAACAAATCAGAGAGCTGAAAATTTTATGAAATGTGAAGGTATCGGTGATGCCAAATGTCATTGGCAGGCTTGGAACGATGGCCAGAGTTTGGGAAGGGGACTGGAGGAATTGGAAATATGAAAAAGAATCGTGTCCAAATAGACAAATACTTAGAAGATTCAAGGAGATTTGAGAAAATTCGCTCTCACCCAGACTCTAGTGAACAACAAAACAAAACTGAAACACCATTTGAAACTTCTGTGAAAAAATCTCAGGAATAATAATAATAATAATAATAATAATGCTCTTCCAATAGCTGCTCAAAACAAATCCATAAGGACCAATCATATCAAAGCAAGAATAGATAAGACGTAATAAAACAGCAGGTGTAGATTATGTGTTAATACCGACAAAGCATAAGTGAATGCAGCAAACAAGCATAGAAAGATAATAAGACTAGAAACGAGGGAGTTGGCAAGGTGATCTCTGGGAATTGTGCAAGAATTGAAATTTAACCATATGAACAAATTGTATATGCACAACATAGAATCTGTCCTGGAGAATAAGGCACACAAACACCTCTGGAATTTTGAGGTACAAACGAATCACCTAATCTCGACCTAGGAACAGTAAAAAAAAAGAAATAAAAGAACCCACCGAATGCGCCCTTTGCTGCCCCGGCTGACTACAGAGTAAAATTGAAAAAAAGCGAAGAGAAGGATAAGTACTGGACCTTACAAGAGAATTGAAAAAACTGTGAGGCATGAAAGTGACGGTGATACCAATTGTAATTGGTGCTATTTGTACTGTCACCAAAGGACTGGTACAAGGACTGGTGGACGTGGAAATAAGAGGAAGAGTGAAGACCATCCATACTACTGCATTGTTAAGATCTGCCAGAATACTGAGAAGGGTCCTGTAGACTTGAGTAAACTTGCTGTCATTCCATGGAAAGCTCTCGGCTAACGCTGGTGTGAAAAATTTAGTGTAGACGATAATAATAATAATAATAATAATAATAATAATAATAATAATAATAATAATAATAATGGTATATGCACAGCGCAGAATTCGTCTAGGAGAATGAGTCTCACAAAATTCTTTGGCATTTTGAGATACAAACAGATCTCCTAATTCCGGCTTGATGACCGAATCTACTTATGTTTAAAAACGACTGCCGTCCCGGCGAACCACTGAATGAAAATCAAAGAAAGCCAAAAGGGAGACAAGTACTTGGACTTTGCTTGAGAACTAAAGATGTTATGGAATATAAAAGTGACGGTGCTACTAATAATAACGGTCCCTAAATACTTGGTAAGGGAACTGGAAGAGGTGTAAATCGGAGGACGTGCCAAGACTATCCAATCAAAGATCGGACAAAATACTAAGAAGAGTCCTAGAAACCTGAGGAGAATTGTTGTCGCTCAGTCTCCAGTGAAAAACTATCAGCTAATGCAGGTGTGAAAATTTCGCAGAGTAATAGTAATAATTATTGTAATAATAATAATGCTGATGATGAAGTCAGAACAAAAGCACTCGTCTACGTAGAAATGTACACACCTTCACACACCGACCATATCAAAACGGCAGATTCTTTCTTAATTTGACTTCCCGGCCAAACGTACAATTGTGAAAGCAATCTAGCTTGTCAGGTGGTCTTGTTTTGATTCGAAGGTTGGTACTTTCTGCCAGGAAATTAGTAACTGATGACGATTTGCATGTACTAATGACAGGAATCTGATTGGTAGCAGAAGAAAAGAGGGGTTGAGGTGTAGGTAAATTTCCAAAGATTGGCTAGGGGTAAAATAGTCGACATCTAATTAATGAGATCCTGGCGACTGGCTCTGGTATTTTGGGAGAGAGAGAGAGAGAGAGAGAGAGAGAGAGAGAGAGAGAGAGAAATGTGGGGGATAGGATTGCTATAATCAAGATCGTTCAATTTTAAGTTCACTATCTTTGTTTCACAGTGATCGTCTGAGAAAATAGGATCGACGATACGAGTTCAAAATCTAGACCAGATTAGGATAATACCCTTCAGAAAGGCATGAATTTATCTGTTCCTCTCATTAAATAAATAGTCGGGAAAACAGGGTTTTTTTAGCTCTGGTTAGGCAACCAGTTTAGGAGAAGAAAAACTCTGAATTAAAAAAAAATTGATCTTTCGTCACATTAGTCTGTGTCGGAAGCGATTGAGTGAATATACATATTGCATTCAACTGCAGATATCTAACTCAACACACAAGCACAGACACACGCACACAGGCACGCACACACGCGTGCACGACGATAACCGTTACTTTAGTTAGTTCTACATTAAACAATTATTGATATAGATCTACGCATACGCGCACACTACTCTGTGTGTTTGTGTGTGAGTGCATATGCATGTCTGTATGTATATGTACTTCTATTTTCGCGTGTGTGTATGCTCGCATATTTATGTTTGTATCTAAACATGCATAGTGCCCTGAATAGATTAGATGAATACGCTGATTAGCCAACAGATTCATCTCAAACGAATCTTACAATCAGGAAGTGCTGTATTGTTAATCATTACTAATTTTTACTAGTAATTTACCGGTCCTTTAGCCTAGCGGTTACAGTTTTCGCCAAAGGCACAGGAGTTCAATCCCAAGTAGAGTCATAACAAAGACTCAAATAATGGTACTTGATGCCTACTTGCTTAACTCTCAGTATTATAAAGTATGGATCAAAGGTAAAGAGGAGCAATCCAGGGAAAGGAGTAGCGTTCTACTCTGCACCTCGGTGTAGTATGAATGAGCTGTGATAAAAAGTAACAGAAATTAGGATGGGTGCTTAAACTAAATATGATTCAGAAATTCGATTCTTGTGCATTAAGAATTATATGGAGATGTAAAAACAAAGAATATCTTAGATTTGGTACACGGCTCCAAGTATGGGGCCCCTAGTTGAGAATAAATAGATATTCAGATAGTGTTTTATGTGTACGTGTATATGTATGCTTATGTGCGCGTGTGTTTGTGAGAGAAAGAGAGAGTGGGAGAGTGGAAAAGAGAAAACACTATGTGAAGGTTCGTTGGTTGTTTGGTTGGTGTTTTATGGCACATCAACCCGTGTGTGTTATTTGATGCTATATCTTGTTTTTATATATATATATATATATATCATCATTATGTCATGCTGCCAGCACAATTCTCTCTAACCTTCTCTCGCCACCTGTCTCTATTGTCCATCGCTCCCGTGAGGTCTTCAAGACTACATCCTGTATCGGCACAAACCTGTTGTATATAGGTTCGAACCGGTCGTTCTGCCTTTTCTCGTCCATGTGAAGGGGTCCACAAGAGTATTTCGCCGATGAGTTCGTTCTTACTTCTACAGCAATGTCACGCATGTCTGTTTCTTCTTATTTGGATAGTTTTCGTGATGGGTGACCGTACAGCTGCTGTTTGTGGGGTGCTTCCTCCAGGATTTGTTCAATATTGCTTGCAGTATTCTATTGTAATTGCCGTCAAGCTTTTCATCCATATGTTTAGTTAGCGTCCATGTAGTGCATCTATATAACACTATCGACACGACCGCTGCTTGGAAAAAAATTTCGTTATATATACTTGATTCGTAGGGTTATTGGTAACTTTTTTTCAAAGAAACTGTGAGAGATCATTTATTTGCACTGTGATGAATGGTTTCAAGCATACATATATAAGACCATTATTCTATCTGATACTAATTATTTGGTTGCACTCAGCTAGATGGTTTCAAGAATTATTTAAAATAATTCTGTTCATCAAGTATTCCCATGTAATATCAACAATTTACATACAGCTGTATGGTTTCAAATAATTAATAATAATCCTTGGAAGATGATTGAACAGTTCTATTTGACCTTCTGATGAGACTCTAACAGATACTATCACTTCGGGTCTCTGTGGAGCTGGAAGTAATGGCAATGAAAGGGTACTCCATATTCTCTAAAATCAAGAACTTGGAGCCGTTTCATCAGATTCACTTTTGTGTCATACCCAGAAGACTCGTCCCAGCTATGGGTTAAATAGTACCTCTTCTGTTCGTCTACAAGTATGTCCTTGGCATTAAATAACCTAAAAAGGTTGATATGCCATTAAACAAAGAAACCAAACCAAACCTGAAGACTCGCAAGAAGGTATTCTATAGGTTCAGCCGACAAGCAGATGAAAAAGTGGGAGAATAATGTATGTTTGCATGTGTGTGTGTGTGTGAGAGAGAAAGAGAGAGAGAGAGAGAGAGAGAGAGAGATGCAGAGTGGGAGAAAGAGATAGGAGAAATAGTGGGAAATATAACTGAGTGTACAGACTTATTTGACTGAACGCCAAATCATATTTAACGTGAACTCATTTTATAATGAAGGGGCCACGTATGAACTGAGACTCGTGTGCCGGCATTGACAAAAAAATACAAGGTCCCCTCGGCATTCTCCCTCAAGGACGCCTCAGACGCCGAGCAATTAACTTAACCTTGCTAAGTAGGTACTGTCTGGGTGGAGGGCCCTCTGGGAAATGAGAGGAAATGAGTCTAAGAGGAATTGTGCGTAAAAGTGAGAAAGCGTTCGTTGCTCTCTCTCTCTCTCTCTCTCTCTCTGTGCGTGTGTGTGTAGTTTGGTCTGATTTATTTGTTAAAGAGACATATCAACTTCTTATGGGTTATTTAATATCAACATTTGCTTAATTTTTAGATATCTGATTATTATCATGACTATATTTTCAAGTTTTCATTACAATAATTTTTTTGTGAATCACACTTTTTCATTTGTCTATTATAATCATTTGTTTGCTCATAGTTGCATGGTATCAAGTATTCCTATCTATTGCAAAAAATACATAGTTACATGGTTTTCGACATTCCTTTCTACCAACAATTCAGGCTCAATTATAAAATCTCAAGTATCTATTCCGATCAAATTATAATCATTTGTTTGAAAATTATTTGTATTAGATAGGAATACTTGAAACTATGTAACTTTGTACAAATTATCTGTATTACATAGGAATACTTGAAACTGTATGCAAACCAATGTTATGAACCTTTGGAGAGTGTGGAGTATGCCTTCGTTGCCATTACTCCTTAGTCTACTTCTGCCCAGAGTATTAGTATCAGATAGCGTCCCATCTAGGCGTCAATAACGTCTTTGAAAATTATTGGCATTGGATAGAAAGACTTGAAACTATGCAACTGTGTGCAAATTATTTGTATGAAGTAGGAATACTTGAAACTATATGCAAAGCGGTTTAATGACTCATAGATGGGACCCTAACAGATATTACCACTTAGTTTTGAGTGGACTTGGGTGCAATGGCAATGAAGGAGTAATCCATACTCCAAACAGCTTCAGAACTGGAGTTTTGAGTCATATCTAGGGTACCCTTTTCAGTGGGGTCCCACCTATTTTCAGGTATAGAGTGGGTCTATTTTAAACCCCGCTGATCAGGCGTTGTGTTTGTGTGTGTGTGTGTGTTTGTGTGTGTGTGTGTGTTTGTGTGTGTGTGTGTGTGAGAGAGAGAGAGAGGGGGGTAGTGAGACAGATTTTATTAAATCACTTGCTGCTGCTATTACAGCAGTTTGATGTAATCGTTGTACGGCTTACGAAACCTTCAGAATTTCAAACCCTGGCCTGTCATTCATTCTTTGATGGTTCTATTCCTGAGGGTCACAGAAACCACGCAGAATATCAACTAACCTTTTAGATTTAAATGTTTTCTTTTTCTTTCATTTTTTTTTTGTTTGTTGCTGGTTGAAATAAACAAATCAAAACAAAATCTATGGAAAACCGCAAACACAAATCCAGATAACCCGAGGGAGGAAATCTGTCTTAGATTAAAACACTGCGGCAATATTCACTGATCTTTATAGTTCAAAACAGTCCCAAAGGGTACACAAATCAATGCCACGGATCAAATAACACATCATTTGTCTGAAAAGCGGACAGTTGAGCCAAAAAGAACTGCATGAAATTGACATGGAGACTTTACGGAAAGATAGATAGACAAATAAAATCTCTTCCCCCTTATTTCATTTCTCTTACTCCACTTTTTACCTTTCTTTCTTACGTTGGCAGTTGACTGATGTAAGCACAACTCAACATTATGTCAGACGGTGTTATTTCCAAGCAATGCCCCAAAACTGTCGACTTGTCCGGTGGGAACTTCACAAACTGTATTTAAATTTTAAAAAGTAAAAAAACCTTCTTTTTATTTTGTCTTTCACAAAATTCTGTCGAAAAAAGTACTTTCATCCATTGTATCGTAAATAGTTGTTGCTAATTGGATAAATAGTTAGGTTGGTTGGTTGATATTTTATGGCATATCAACTCTGGTGGGTTATTTGATTGCAAATCCTGTTTTTGTGCATATATATACATATGATTTGATCTATATTTACTTTCATACTGTCCTTTCGGAAAAACAAATTCCAAATACACTCTTACACGACATCTAACATGGATGAATTCAAAACGATCAGTATATATGAAAACTTACTTGTCTTTGCGTATTTTTTAATAAACGGAAGGATTTATCTAATTTTTTTAGGAAATCCAACATTTTCAAATATATTTCCACGTGCCAGACACGTTCTTAATTATTTTGAAATATGAACGCTATGTGCACGTTTGTATCTTTTCGTTGTATACTTTTCATTTGCTCCTGTTATCTTCAGCAAGTATCTATCGCTATTGGAACTATTCTGATATCCAAGTCCTGATGATGTTTACTGAAACCAAATCGTTTAACGTAATAAATTCACTTATTTGGAGTATATTTTTCTGCTATCTTCATACATATGATTAGTAGATGAATAGTTTGTGCGTAACTTTTTTAAAAACAAGTTGTTAGAGCTCGTTGTTTGGACACGGTTCAATAGTTACATTTATTGCTATTTGACATTTGTAATTCTATTTACCAAGTATTCTGATGTAATACAAATAATTTGCACATGAGCTGTATTGTTTCAAATAACTTATAATGATAATCATTTGTTCCATTTGACCCATTGATGAGACCCTAACAGATACTACGACTTCTGGTCAGAGTGGACCTGAAAGTAATGGCAATGAAAAGGTACTCCATATTCTCTAAAGTCAAGGACTGGAGCCTTTCTATCAGATTCAATTTTGTGTCAATATCTAGGGACTCTTTCGGAGGTATTCTAAAGCCTTGGTCGACAGATGAGAAAGTTAGCGTGAGAATGATGTATGTGTGTCTGTGTGTGCAAGCGTGTGATATATATATATATATATATATATATATATATATATATATATATATATATATATATATATATATATATATATATATAGGGGAAAAAGAGGGAGCCAGAGGGAGAGAGAGAGAAAGGAAGGAGGCAGAGAGATATATAGTAAGAAGAACAGTTCTATTTTGCCCACTGATGAGTCCCTAACAGGTACTTCCAATCCGAAGCAGAGTGGACCTGGGAATAATGGCAATGAAAAGGTACTCCCATTCTTTAAAGTTACAGGATAAGGGCCTCACTATTGAGAGCAGTTTAGTGTCATACCCAGGATACTCATTGAGCAGGGTCCTACACCTCTGTAGATGTGAAGTCTGGCGTATTCTACAGCCCTGCCCAACAGGTTGAATATATTTATGTAGTTTATTTACACCATTTCAGCAATTTATTGGCTTATGTATCAAGTTAAAAGTGTAATAATTATTTGTGCTTTTTGAGTCTTGTGTTTGAGTTTTGTGTACCCACTAAACGATATACCTTCTGAATTAAAAAAAAAGAAGTCTGTCAGGCAAAAAACATGTACACACCAACAATTACTTTGTAAACGAAGAAAAAAGTCAAGCTTTTAATTATCGAAAGGATTATTCTCCCGATATGGTAGATTTATAGCATTTTCAACCAACCATAGGAAATGTAATACACACGCAAAATGAATAAATAAATAAACAAGAATTAAACGACCAATATTTTCTCACCAAATCACTCATATTTACTTTATTCCGAGTTTGGCATTAAATAGCCAAAGAATCAGCCAATGAGAGTAAAATGAATTTAATGTCAATTTTATAAATATCTACCGCTCAACGCCACCCCAAACGGTTAAAGTGATTATGTAAGATCATATTCATTTAAAAAAAAGGCGTAGAACAGCTATATTGTACTCTTTTTAAACGAACAAAAAAGAAAGGCGTCTGTACGAACACCTCATCATGCTATTATAAAAAAAGTAAACAAAATATATTTTTTAATCTTTTAAAAATGTTAAATTCATTCATTTCCAACATGAATCACTAAAACCTATTACCTAAATGATTGAAACGAAATGTGTGTGAGGACAGGTGACGCATGATAACAAAAAATTAAAAATGTCTACAGAATTTCGAGTAAAATAGTTTTGAAAAGAATTCTCTTCTTTAATTGCTTAAGTACCAAACTTTTTTTAAAGGAAAATCTAATAATTAGCCGATTTTGAGGGAAATACAAAAATGAATTAATAAAGAAACGACGTTTTTTGCTGGTTCGTGCTTTGTTCAGGCCAATAACTTAACAAAGATTAGTTTAGTCATGCCTCAGATTTTTCATATGATAAACCATCTTATTACGGAATTAGCTAATCACTGCTTAACTTCAGTGATGTTCGGAGACATCAAACTACCATATAAATAAAATGATATACCTCTCTATCCGTCGAGAAATTAGATATTGTACAACTGGTTTAATATATTCGTCTCCATGATATCTCCGTGGTACTGGTAGTAATGGAAATGATGGAGTCTACCCAGAGATCCAGAATTGGAGCCTCACGACCAGATACAGTTTAGTCATACTCTAGACAACCTATTTTTGGAGTGGGCTTTATTTCTCTGAAGAGGTTGCATTTATAGAATATTTTATTCATGGACTCGTGAAAATCTGATAAGGTCATTGGATTATATTTCGTCTCTTCAGTCGAGCAAACAAAAAAATGGATTTGTTCTTCCAATCATTATTTTACTCGTTTGAATGTAAGGTTACCACACGTTACTAAATGAATATATTAGTCGAGTAGCCGTGGAAACAAATGGCTGTGTGATATGTGCTCATAGGAATGAGTGCTGGATTGTTAAGTATGGACTGAGAGTTGTTTGTTGAGAAGAGAGGGAAACATACTAAGCACAGCTCGGATCACTACTTCTCCTTTCAAGGAAAGATAGTCGGAATTTCGTTCATTCCTTGTTTTCCTGGTGAGAGGTAAGATATAAAATGACACAAACATAAGAATCTTATTTCAGTGCTATCTTTATTGTTCATCCTTGGATTGTCAGTCAAAATGGAATTACTTTCAGGGCAAGATGTCTAACAGACCTTTCTCTTGGCTCGCCTCTGGAACTAGATGGTGACCTTCCTACTTAGCCACTACACACTCTCTGTCTAATAATTTTGACTTTGTTAAATATCCAGACCTGATCTTGTAGCCAAAACATTAATTAAAACTCTTTAGTAATTAACTCTTTCTTTGTTCACAAATCTCATTTCTAATTTGACCCCGACCAGTTTTTTTTCTCAAGACTCTAAATGTTTTTATTTAACAAGCTCAATTCCGGGCATCACATACCTTCTAAAAATCATTCGATTTAATTCAACCAAATCGTCAGCGTGACAGCAAATGGTCTGGGATTTTAGTCACTTCACTGAGTAGGGTGGGGTATGACCGGTGATTTAATTTGTTTATCTATGTATCATGTTGTTAACCCACACTTCTATTGACCGGGATATTCTTTTATTTCTTCAGCTATTTCATTTTGCTGACAGATTGTAAACATTCTTAAAGCAAGGTAGTGCCGTCACCCCCTGACATTATATGATAATATCTAAACCGCTTGTTATCACTGCAAGTTCATATATAAAAGAAATTTAATAAATATATTAATATTTAAGTTCTTTGTCACTCTAAATTATAGGGCACACTATATTTCACAACAGCATCCATTGAGAGAGTCTCTGTGGCGTAATGGTTAATGCGCTGGACGGCGACCTTGAAGTAAATCAGTTGGAACTCAAGTTACGCTATTACATTTGCTTAGGCAAATATACGATCCTCCTTATCTCTCCATCAATGGGTTAAATAGTACCATTGTTATTTTCAGGGTGTCCTCGTGGTGTAATGGTTAAAGCGATGAACTGCGGAATCGTAGTACGCGAGTTCGTACTGCAGTCGCGCTATTACGTTCACTTTCGGGCAAATACCCTTGGGAAAGGTATGAACCCCCTTATTCTCCCTCCAGCTATGGGTTAATAGTAGGACGGACTAGGTTCTTCAGCCTTGGTGAGGCAACTAGTCTAGGAGAAGGAAAACTCTGAATTCAAACCTGTTAAACTCCGCTTAAAAATCGACCTTGTGTCATATCCTGCCCGAGCGGAGGGGATGGTAAATAGTACCATTGTTATTTTTCTTTATTTTGGCTTTAGCATTACATAATCCCCGAAGGTTGATATATCATTAAACAAGCAAACTACTATCCTCTCTTATTGTTGTGTCGGGAATTCGATTTCATATTTGATACCACGTTATCAGTTAGTAATTAATCTCTTTTTAGCCCCGTTCAAACGACCAATTTTCAGTGTAATAGGGTCGTTCTATATTCTGTTTTATAATCGGTTCTAGAGACTGGATTGAAGAACAATTTTGCCTTATCAGGGCCATCCTAGCAGCAAGAAAAATTCAATGATCTACTCATGTATGCACTACCCATTTAAAAACTTCATCAGTATCAGTATTGACTAGTTTTAGCTTATTCCGATACAAAATCAAACATGAGAAGATATGGACAAGTCTAAAATCTCTCGCCAGCCAAATCTCTCTCCTCGTTGTGATGTCATATCTATCTATCTATCTATCTATCTGTATTCTCTCACTCGCACGAAATTTTCAATCACCCCCACTTTCTAATCTACATATACTTATTAATGAAGTTTATTTAGGTGAGTGATAAAGTCAGAATAGCCGACCGAGTTCGAATTTCTCTTGAGGCTTCGTATATTCTGATTGCGCTATTTTTTCAAAAAAGACATGAACCCATTACACTCTTTCCCATTGCTAGATATCTTCACAAAAATATCCTGCACCAGCATTCACCAATAGTTCACTAAAAACAAAGTAAGGAATTAGAATCAAACAAAGCACGACTTAATGATGAGCTTGCTGCTTGGGTCATATGGCAGTAAAAATAACAAAACAAAAACCCAAAATGATCGTTACTACATCCTTTGTCCAAGTATGAAGGTTGGTTGGTTGGTTGGTTGGTTGTTTTGTTTTACGGCGTATCGACCCTTTTTCGGTTCATTTAACGCTTATTTACATTTTAAACAATTCACTTTGGTATAAATATAGTTTTTGTTAACAGTTAAATTGAAAACAGTTCTGTTTCAAGCAAATTCAAATAAGCATAAGTACACCGTTTGAAAGTCAAAAACAGTTCTATTTCAAACAATTAAGTTTAGCATAAATGCACAGTTTCTATTTGACCCCTAGAGTGGATTCTATCAAGTGCTACCACTCCGAGCCGGAGTGGACCAGGTAGCGACGTCAATGAAGGAATACTCCACATTCCCCAAAGTTCCAGCAATACTTGAACCTCACCATAAGATTGTTTCGTGCCATATCTAGGACACTCGTTGTGGGGGAAACTTAACCCTCAGCAAAGAAGCAGTTTGTGTTTTCTACAGCCCCAGACGACTGAGCTGTCGTTGGTGGGAGTGTTACCCCTTTGCAGAAATGCAGTTGGTGTATTCTACAGCCCCAGCTGATTAGCAACCAATTATAAATGTATCCTCGGTATGACACTAAACTGAACCCTGTGGTGAAGGTCTCGTTCTGGATATATAGGGAGTGCTGGAGTATCTCTTTTTGTTGTATAGCCACATAATACATATACATCTGCATGCAAAATCATAACGACGACACAATACAGACGAGCGACACAGATCTTAGAAAAATATACCTCTCACTTTATTTGAAAGGGTTGTGTGTGAGAGGGAGTTGGAGACCGAACAGAACTGCAGCATACTGACCACCACTCTTATGGCCATCAGCGTTTCTTTCCCGTTCTCCTGGGCTGCTCAACCGGGGGACCAGCCTCTTTGGGTGCTGGTTTTCTCTACCGCATCTTATCTCCAACTCGTCTGATCCTCAACTCTCAATCGGAGGCCTGAGGGGTCCCTTAGCTGGGAGCTGGTTTTCTCTACCGCAACTTGTCTCCAACTGGTCTGATCTCCAACTCATTGAACTTCCTGTGCACTGAGTTATATAATAGTTCAACGACCACCTTCTTCCTGTGGGCGTCACAATTTCGCACTCATTCAACCTGTCCACGGTCAAGGTTATAATTCTGATATTCCTCGACCGGATGCAGCAGTTATTTACACAGGTGCAATTCCTGTTTTGACAGCCCGGCCAGGTCGTAGGTCAATATATAACATTTTTTTGCGATTTCTCCCAGGTCTGCTCAGGTTCGAAGTAGTAGTACCGTTAGGATAACATGTATGGGTCAAATAGATCTGTTTAAAATTATTCGTGTTTGATATGAATGCTTAAATTGGTGAGACAGACGCATATTTTTGTGAGTTTATGTAAAAAAAACAATAAATGAATGAGCTGCTTGGAGAAGATAACAACTTGAAGCAAGAGGAATTAGAGCAGTGAAATGTAAAGGACTCTATTTTTTAAAGGAGCAAAGACTTGAATATTAATATATTCATTGTATTTCTTTTCTAAATGAACTCACAAAAAATGACTGGCTATTTCCATGTTATCTATTCTAGCAAGCACTATAATTATTGGTTGAACAAGTTTGTCATTTTTCTTGCTTTAGGAGAGGAGATAAAGTTCATGTATGTATTTACCCACCCATCCGCCACGCACAGAATGTGACACAAGCTAAATTTTAGTGGAGTAGAGCTTGTATGAATTCAGAGATTTCTTTCTCGAAGACTAATTGTTAAAACAAGGTTAACGATCCATTCTGTCCGACCATTTCTACATGTAAGGAGAACATGACACTCCATGGAACATTAGCTCGAATATACATATATATATATATATATATATATATATATATATGTGTGTGTGTGTGTGTGTGTATGTGTGTTTATGTGTGAGTATGTGCGTGTGAGAGAGAGAGAGAGAGAGAGAAAGAGAGAGAGAAAAGAAATAAAATATCGAAAATTAAAATGGTATGTGTCGATATAAGGACAGCCTCATCAGAAATGAAACTTTATTTCGGAAAAACAAAACCTGCACGTGACAAAGGGGAAGAGAAACGAAGCTCGCTCCTTTTTATATTTACTTAGTTGTTTTTAGCTGAGAAACCGAGATGTTTGGCATCTCACCACCAACCATGTATTTTTTTTTAAACCCGCAGAAACAAAAGTTGCAAAAGGAAGACCTGCAACACTATCTCATTCAACTTTGACCAAATAATTTCTTGCTGCAATTGAATAAAATTTTAGAATTGGCAACCGATTTTGAAAAGATAAATTACAATTTGATTTTTGCTTCGAGCGAATGAAGCTGATTTAAGTGGCTTTTAATTTGAGATAAATGAAATTTTGTTAAACGGACATTTTAGAGAATAGACAGCGGCGTTTTTAAATGTAGGACAGACGTACGTAAATAAGCCATTATTTTTGACTGGTAGTATGCTAGTATTTATAATTTATATAACATTCTTAGTATCGCTATATCTATAATCACGTTTACCCAACTTCTACACCACAAGCAGGTTCGAAATATTTTAAGCGGAGTAAAGCTAGTTTGAATTCAGGGTTTTTCTTCTCCTAGATTGGTCATGTGAATAACGCTAAAGAAACCAGCCTGCCCCACTATTTAACCAAAGCTAAAGGGGAGAACAGATTCATTCATGCCTTTCCCTGCTCTATAAGTGAAAGTGAAATGCAAACTATCCCGCACAGGATTTGAACTCAGATTGCCAATTCCATTTCCTATGAATGGGGCCTCCAGCTATGCTAGGTTTAGCATTATATCTCATTTTATCTTTTCTCTTAGTAATGTTTTTGTCTTACTGATCTTCACCGAAGTAGCATATTTCCTGCGAGAGCAAATCTTCTCCAACGACTTGATTACTTGAATTAGTTCAGTGATCCAGTTGGATTCCAACACCTTCAGGGATACTCAATTGGTAGGTTTTTAATTAAATGCAAGACCGAAAATACACACTGTAATTGTCATCAAAGTCGCAAAAGAAATTGGCAAATCAGAAGAGGAGGAAAAGGAGAAAGAAAGGGGAGCTTGAAAGAAATCGGACTAATTTGGAATCTTTATCTTTTAGTCCCAATACCTATTATAATGTATACGACTGGCGTAGGTCTGTCTTGGTTACTTGTATCTCATCGATGTACGATGATCCATAAAGGATTTAGCAAGAAGGGATTTTTGACTTTTGTTTTATTATCTAAAAGAAATTAACCATTCCAGGGGGGGATTTTAAAGGGTGCGACAAAGGGGGTTTGGTTTGGCGTGGTGGCGTTAAAAAAACGTTACTCAGTTGCAACGACGATTTGGACGCTTGGCGAAATAAGCTGAGAGAGATTACGCAGATTCGTTGCGGTCGGTGAAAAGATAATCCTCGACTATCTTCGGGAAGGGCAACTTGTTTCTGCTGTGAGATAATGGTTGTGTGAAAAAAAGTCAGAAACAAAGCGCTACGAATCACTTCTTTTTAACAATTTTGCAATTTTTTTTGTGCTTTCATATCCCTCTAATTAGTTGAAGACATTTTTTTCGACTGATTCATTCTTTTTTCAACCCCTACGTCAGCAACCTCCCAAAAAAGCTAATTAAAACTTCAAGTCCTATTTTCTGACAGACTCTCTCTGACTGACTATTTCTTACTTTCTCTTTCTCTCTCTCTCTCTCTCTATATATATATATATATATACATAAAAATTAAGAGATACATTTGGAAAGAGTCAGATCGAATCGCATGACATAACGGCCACGTAATCTAAAGTTTACATTGAATATAGGTGTTTTTTCAGTTTAATTTATCAAAATTCATATGTATTGATCTTGGCTCATTTAGGAATGAGCAACGTGAAACTCGGCGTGGTGATATTTTCTTTTTTTTCCATTGTATTTTATTGCTAAACATATTGTGATATTTCTCTGCATTTATGCTATAGGGAAATGTTTTACTTGCTAGAAACGCTTTTTAGCGTTAAATTATCTATATGTATGCACAGAGAGAGAGAGAGAGAGAGAGAGAGAGAGAGAGAGAGAGAGAGAGAGACAGACAGACAGACAGACAGACAGACAGAGCGAGAGAGATAATTATCTTATCTTATCTGTCCTCAGTTTTCATAGACATGTTAACATTTATATCAAAACCAACAAACATTACACCGTGAGATTTTGCTGTCAGCTAATGCAAAGATGAATATAACTCCCTTTATGTTACGATGATACAATAATCAAAATTCAGAAGATTCTTATTATTGAGAGAAGCTTTGCAAATTTTCCCTTAAAGCTATTGAAAAACCTTCTGTCGTCAAAGGGTGATCACCGCTTTGGCACTGTGCCAATATAAGCTAGCCTTATGGAATAAACGAGGCGTTCACAGTAACAGGAAAATTATCAAACTAATCTTATCGTCAATTTAAAAGATGGTCGTTGTTGGTCGAAACTGCAAATTCGTCTGCAGCATTGTTTTCCTAAGTTATGTCAACTGGAAGGCATCGGGCGATTATTTTTGTTATTGCAAAAGAAGTTAATAGATGTAAGTTCGGGAATATTAAAACTTTATGAAGACACTGTCTCCTTGATGTCACCAATAGCATACAGGCCTGCTAGCATCTCATTAACAGAAAGAAGCAAAAACAGTATAAAAAACAGTAGAAAAACAGTAAATAAGCATGTTGTCTAGACAGATGATTATTGGATAGCGCTTTTCAGCGATAAAAGTACTTTCACTTTGTCTGCTTCTGACAGCAAGCAGTACGTAAGACGACATGAAGGTGAGAGATTGCTTCCCAAAATTATGAAAATCTCTTTAAATCGGATTTGATAGCATCGATCTTTGAAAAATAATTGGTCATAATGTTAAAAAAATTGCGTATTTACTCGCCCCGCATCCAGTGTAGAGTTCGAAACAGGGTTAACTTTTTGGTTGACTACTGTTGGTTTGAATTCAGAGTTTCTCTTCTCTTAGACTGGTTGTGTTACCAAGGCTAAATAACCCAATCTGCCCTGCTATTTACCCATAGCTGGTGGGAGGAGACAAGATAAATTCATACTTTTCCCAAGGGTATAAATGTGAAGGATTTGAACTCGGAACACCGATTTCATTTTCAGCGGTAGTAACTATTATATTTACCGATGCATCTGACAAGTATGTTGCAGAAACTGCAGAAAGAGTGAAACTAAATCATAACTGAACGTAATGACGAGGCGCGCTTTGCGTAACAGTTATTGTGTTAGGAAATGGAATCGGACACCCGAGATCAAATAGACAAGGATAGTTTCATTTCACTTCCTCAAATGTCCGTGAGAAAGGCATGAATCCATTTGTCTTTTTTTTTTTTACCACCAATGGGTAAATAATCAGGAGGACTGGATTATTTAGACTTGGTGTGGCAACCAGTCTAGGAAAAGGAAAACTTTGAATTCAAACCATTTTACTTAATTAAAATTGACCTTGCGTCATATCATGCCCTCTGTGAAGGAGTTAGGAAAATACATACTGGAACATTATCACATATTGGTGATGTCATAGATGTCATTCTGATTTATACATGTTTTATCCATATTATTTCTTAATGTTTGATCCACAATATGGTAAATTCTAAAATACAAATAACCAAAGCTGCGGGCTTAAAATAATAAAATAATGAAATATCTTTACTGCTTCATTTCTGAATATGTGCAGCGCCGTAAAGTCAATATAATAATGTCTTATCAATGGGTGCATGTATTATTGAAAAGCCATTGCAGAGTAGTCGTCGGATAAACAAAAGGAAACCAGAAACAGAAACCAGAGTAAATGTGCCGCCCGGGAAATTTTAAACGTTAAACGAAGAGTCGAAGTTAGACAATACGGGACGCTAATTTCTGGGAAAGGAGAGAGAAAAGAAAAAAAAGGAAGAAGAAAAAACAGACAAAATCTACGGAACGGCCTGCTGACCTCTGAGGAGTCAGGCCAAAATATTTGTTGAAGGCCAACCCGTCACAAGAAAAAAAGACAAAGGTCCCAAATATTCTGTGTAGGTGTTGAACTACCGGAAACGGATATGTCCTCACTCCAACATTAGGCGGAAGTAAGCGGATGACTCAGGTTGGAATGATTTGGCTAGAAGATGTGACGAGGTAAAGACAACAGTTGAAAACCAGCTACGAAAAAGTAAAGGAAGTTGAAAAATACGGCCCCCTTTTTGGTGTTAGCTTTGAAAAGATTTGCAGCTGTGGATACTAAAAACCAGCGAACAAGCACGTTAGAAAAACAATAGCAAACCAGGAAGAAAATTCAAGGTTTGTTCTGCTCTCTTTCTCCCCCATGATATGTTGTTTCTGTTTGTCCGGCAAATGCGGGCGACTCAGTTTTCATACTCTGTTTCTTTCTCCAGCCGATTACTTTACTTTTATGTTAATGAACTAATTCAGAGTTTTTTGTGATCGTCACTTTTCCCACAGCGAGCTTACAACAGGGTCCGACTACAATTTAAGACGTAGACATACACGCATTAACCCGTTCGCCACGTGGTGGTATAAACTTTTATTTGGTACCGTTATAGTACAAAATAACGAAGCTAAAAATACGATACGAAATTCTTTCTATTTTGTGTTCGAATTAACGGAGAACAGGATTACAGTTCTTTATTTCATAAAACGTAAAGTCTATGAAATATCTTCGAGGTATGTAGTTGATTTAATCTATTGAAGATCAGTGTTGTTTGATTGAAATATCAGAAAGTAACTTTTATTCAGTCGCGGTTACCAATAATGAAGATATAATTCTTTGATAGTTAAATAATATTGTATCCGTTATTTTTGTTCCTATTTTTTACCCACGTCGAGGTAGGTTGTTGCCGTTACTTTCTAAATTTCTTAACACTTCCTTCTGGATTTATCGGCATAAGGTAAATACAGCTGAAAGCGAATGTTGAGTGTACGATAACTTGAGAAGCAAAAATATGTACGTTGAAGAACAATAGTATTTTATAAGTTAAAAAAAGAACAATGAACGATTGAATAAATTTAACAAGTCATTATTATTATTATTTGCTTATTATGTCGCCTGAGGTATCTCTGCTTTTTTTCCTATCTTCTCATATTAACTTTGAAAAATTGAAAAAATCCTTGATCAGAACATATGCACTTTATCAATATACAGATTAAATTTTGTTCAGTAATTCATCCGATGTTTCCAAAATATGACCGTTTAAATACTTTCTTTGCCATTCTTTCTGAAGCCATCAAATTTAGGCTTGGAATTTTCTACAACATGGCTGTTTTTGATCTGATTAAGCAATTTATTCTAAAAGTATTATTAACAGTATTATTTTTCCATTAACAAAAGAAATCCAATTGGTTTGTAGACTGGGACTTTCAAATCTGTTTTGACTATAAATTTTCAGTTCGTGGTGAAACATAGAAAAAATGTCTCTCATAATTAGAAATTCCATGAATTATTTTGAAAGTTTCTGTTAGATCCCCGCTTCTTATTGGAAGTAAAGTAGATATTCCTAATTTCACTAATCCCCCTCCCTGTAATTAAAACTTTTACTCTTTTTTTATTATTTTTGTCACTTTTTTATATGCCCTCCAATCCCAATATTACACGCTAGTTTCTACGTCTAAAAACTGGATTGTTGTCCTGAGTGTAATATTCTATGTCAGGAGTCATTAGGTTATTTTTTTTATGTATCCTTAAAACAGCATTTGTCTCCTTTGAAATAAAATTTCCAATCATCCAGCCAATGACTCTATTTGCTCTACATACATGATTATGAATATAATTGTCAAGTTTAAATGTAACATCAAACCAGACATCTTCATCACGTTTTCTATTTACATTTTGGATTCCTCTGCTGCTTGGTTCTTTGTTCTAAACAGATGAAATATATCCTGTATACCTCCCTGCCGTTGTTCCGCAAACATTGTTAGGAAGGAATCTGACCGTCAAAAAGTGACATGCGCAAAAGGACCTTTTTTTTGACAAAGAGTGTTTGGAAAATCGGAGAGGGAGAAAAAGGGTTCGACAGTCTTCTTTGCGCATAAAGGAGACAGTTAAGGGAATCAATGAGCAGCCTCGAGTAGTGAGATTAGGTAGCAGTACAAACTGTTTTGGTTGAGAGACAAAGCCCAGCGATGATTTACGTAATAAAGAAATAGCCAGGCGCTCAAATTCCTGTGTACCAAAAACCTCAAACTGCTAAAACAAAAAACAAAACAAAACAAAAAAAAAAAACAAGACATATCCTAAAAAATGGAAAAGAGAATTAAATTCCGGATGAGTCGACGTTAAGAGTCAAATGACACATAAAGTATTAAATACCAAGAGAAGACAGAAACCCCCGAGGAAAACCCCAGGCTTTTTGCTACTACGTAGACGTACGTGAAGATAAAAGAAGAAATAAGTAAGGTTTAGATTGAGTTTTATTTCTTAGTCCAACCATTGATTATATTGTATTATTTTGTTTTATTTCTTTCATTCTTCTCCTCTTTTATTGTTTATAAAACTTGTTTGAACTTTACATTTTGAGTTTGTTTTCTGTCTTTATCATTTTATATGTGCTAGCTCTTTTTTATTAGATATCATATTCTTTTAACCTTGTGTTAGCGAACATTGTTGATTTTTCAATTTCGAGAAATTTGTAGCTAATACACACACACACACACACACACACACACACACGTATATATATATATATATATATATATATATATATATACATATATATATATATATATATATATATACCCACATATTGATTGATTGTTTGATAGATAGATTGATAGAGAGATGTTAACTGAGTAAGATAAGCAGTTATATATGGATAGGCTAAGATAGATGGTTATCTTGCTTGATAGATTGATATGAACAGAGAGCGATAGATATGGATATAGGTGTGAAATGACTGATAGATAGATAGATAGATAGATAGATAGATATGAACAGAGTGAGATATAAACGCACTACTGTAAAAGCTAGCTGGCAAGATTCGTATAGGCTGACTGAAAATTACCAAAATAAATTCATGTGATGTTAATATCATTGGCGTTACTTTAAGTTAATATAAAAAATACAAACAACAACAACAACAACAACAACAACAACAACTCCACACATAGAAAACATTCTTTGCGTTTGAAAAATATTATCAACAAATTCTTCAATCCACACAAAACCCGCCAAACCTAATAAATCTAAATCAAGAGACAATCTGAATTGCTTTTTAATTATATCTTAATGAGAGCGTGGAATTTAATACTAAATCTTCAGTACTGTTCGCGTAGCGTACAAGAGTTTCATCGTCTCATTAGGCAGCCAGTGACATTACGTGAATATCTTCTATTTGGTCACGTGTTATTCCCATCTGATTCCTTGCTTCATTTTAACGACATGACAACCCTTTTAGTTGTTTCTTAAGATTTATTTGGACATGTTTCTGTCGACTTGGAATAATTTCCAATCTTACCCATAGGTGGGATCATAATATCTAGCACCACCCAGGTTAGAGTCAACCCGGTGAATAATGGCAATGGAGGGGTAGTCTATAGTCAACAAATCTCCAAAACCTGACTTTCACAATCAGATGCATTTTAGTATAACTTATTTGCGCCAGAGAAAAGAGAAGAATGTTTTCTCAACTTTCATTTCCTTTATAATGGTTGTGACCAACCATAATTTTAGAGGGGGGTAAGTGGGTATATTTGGAATATATTTTACTGGTGAGCCCGTTTGGCGACAAGAATTCCAAACCTTGGAGATACTGTTTTAGAGATGCTACGTTTTACTGAATTTAATCTCGCTAAAAGTATTTTCAGTTTAAAATTATTTACATGTAAAACTGAAACAGGCACCTGTGACGTAATGATTATCATCATAACACATTGGGAGACTTGCTCTTATTTTCTATATTGATAACTGCTCTTTTCCATTGAAAACATATAACTCTGCACCCTTTATCTCTAAAGAAGGGATTGATATTTTTTCGATAATATTCAAAGACTCAGTTTCTTTGACTAAATCACCATATTCCTAGGAGAAGTCACCAGCTTATTTTAATGAAAAAAGAATGTTAACTTTAGTATTCCTTTTTAGCACAACTTTTTTTATTTTCAAAATTATGGCTGCCTTTTAATCACCAGTTCTTTTTTTTAATATTAATTAATTAAGTCTGGTTTTCTGGCTGGGATTAGGTGATCCGTTTGGATCTCTAAATCCTTGAGAATTTTATTTGTCTTATTATTTAGAACGGATCTTGGTTCGTGCATATCCCATTCGGTAGTATGGGCAAATTTTTATCTCTTGCACAATTCACTGTGGATCACCTTTCCTACCCAGACATAGCGAGGCTTGTCCTCCTTTTACGGTAGTTTGTTGTTTATATTTATTAAGCGTAAGTAAAGTAAAGTTGGCCCGAAGGCTCCTTTTCCAACGTGTAGGGGAGGGCGCTACTCTTTTACCTGGATTACTCCACTTTACCCTTAATCCATACCTTATAATGCTGAGTGTTAAGCAAGGAGGCATCAAGTACATTTTTTTGAGTCTTTGGTATGACGGGACCTAGGATTGAACCCAAGTCTCCCGGGCCATTGGCGAACACTCTAACCGCTAGGCCAATGTCCGGTGCTAATTATTAAGCGTAAAAGATTGGAATTTGACCCTACTACTAAATGGTATATGCACAAACTAGAATCCGCCATAGAGAATGTGACACATAAAATTCTCTGGGATTTTGAAATAAAAACGGATCACCAAATTCTGCCTAGAAAACCAAACCTAATGTTAATTAATATGAAAAAAAGAACTTTCCATCCATTTGTTGTTGCCGTTCTGGTAGACCATGAAGTGAAACTAAAAGAAAGTGAAAAGACAGACAAATGCTCAAATAAGATTGCTAGCTTGCTTGCTTGATTTCAATGGCATGACAACCAATTTTTTACTGTGACGTGGTATGCAATAAGAGAGAGAGAGAGAGAGAGAGAGAGAGAGAGAGAGAGAGAGAGAGAGTGAAGGGGAGTTCAATACCCTTACCCCTTTATTTGAATCAACAGGCATTAAGACTGACCGTTAAAATGGTAAGGGAAAGAAGGTCAAGCTATCTGCACTCTGTGACCAATAGTCTGTTGAACGAAAGAAGTCTAGGTCAATCGAGTTCAATGACGTGACGAGATGGTGGAAGAAGAAAATAAAATGATTGGCCCACCGGGTCTTCGCGCCAAAAAGACCATCACCTGTAAGAGAAATTTGAAGGGGAATTTTAGTTTGGATACAGCCAGCGTCAGAGGCAGATCGCTGAGGTCAACCAGCTCTGGGAAGGTCACTCACACGTAAAAAGGAGAGAAAGAAATCTGAACATTGAAAACCCGCCAAAGATAAGTACAACTCAAACCGTTTTCCTTCTACAATTCTTAAATATTGGAAAGTTATATGTATTCCAAAAAAGAGAGACTGTAAAGGTTCTATTTCACCAATGATTAAATTTATTGAAAGAACACTACTACAAGCATCAGTCCGGCGACTTAGACACTTTTACTCAAGCAAGAGAAAAAAAAAAAAAAAGAAAAGGAAAAAGAGAAAGAAAAAAGGACGGTTGAGAGACATTTTTGTTTGATGTTTTCCTGTTGGCTTAACATTTTGTTTTATTTTAAGAAGAAAAGAGAAAACAAAAAAGGACTGTTTCTTAAATCCCATCATTATTTGTTTGGTCGTCGCATATTAAAATTTGGTTATATTTTAAATGCACCCAAGTGTTGAAATCTTTTCGTTGTGCCAGAAGTGACAGAAGTTCTCCTCAGATCCTCTATCGATTTGTCTTCTTTTGCATGTATCCGTCTCAGCCTCTTATCACTTATATTAATTCTAAATAAAAATCTTATTGCCTCCTTAAAAAAATTGCAAGGGAATTTTGTAAATATGTCTAAAGTTAATATTTTCTAACCTAGAAGTTCGTTCTTCCGTGATCTGAGCGGGTAGGAAGACAAAGGACTTGGTGGAGTATAGGAAAGTGAATAGGCACCCTCTTACCAACGTCTGAGTTCAGTCTGGCCCGGAATTAACCTCCACATTATTTGTCTGTTTATCATACGCCCGAAATAGGAGTCTTGACCGGGATTTATTTTGTGGAGTGTCAAGTGCCAAACTGCCCTCGACGTTACCTGCGCATAAAACGGGCTTTCGTCCTGGGATAATTATTTATGCAACATCACATTACTTATGTTTATTTTATGGAACTCAAGTGACAGAAGGTCTCCTCAGATCCCATGGCATCTTCTAAGTATTCTAGTCGATCTTATTAATTCTTTGGTTTGTATGGTCTCGATTCTTTCTCTGAACTTCGAGTCTTTTAATATCTTTTCCAAGTCCCCGGCCACATCTCCAAGAGACAGAGATGAAACTATCAATTACATAATAAGGAGATGCAGCAAACTAGCAAGAAAAGTCTAGACACGATTGTTGGGGGGATCTAGGAGATCCACTGGAAATTGTGTTAAAGACTGAAATTTAATCATAAAACAAAAAAGTATATGCACGAACCAAAATCTGTACAAGATGGTTAGTTCATTGGTTTCGTTTTATGGCATATCAACCTTGGTAGGTTATTTAACGCCAAATCAATTTTTATGCAAATAGTTAGCTCTATTTTAAACAATTCAATTTAGCATGAGTACACAGTATTATTGTCAAAAACAATTCTAATTCAGCTAAATCAGTTTAGTGTAAGTACAGATTTTGTTTACACACAATTAAATATCAAAACAGTTCTATATTAGACAATTCTATTTAGTGTAAGTACATATTTAATGTCAAAAACAGTCCCATTTCAAACAATTCAGTTTAACATCAGCACGCTGTTTAAATATAAGTTGAGTTTAATTGTCAAAAACATTTCTATTTAAGCTATTCTGTTTAGTCAGTTCTAATTCAAACAATCCAGATTAGCTTAAGTATGCAGTTAAGTTATATTTAACCCATAGATAGGGCCCGATCAAGTGCTACAGTTCCAGGCCAGAGTGGACCTGGGAGTAATGACAATGAAAGGCTGCTCCCCATTCTCTTATGCTTCAGCATTACTTGAACCTCACCATCAGATTGCTTAGTATCATATTCAGGACACTCGTTGAGGTGTGGGAGTCTTAACCCTCTGCAGAGATGCAGTCGGTGTATTCCACAGCCCCAGCCGACTGGGCAATCTGTACTAGAGAATGAGACATAAAATTTTCAGAAACAAACCGATCTCATAATCCTGGACGGCAAAATAGATCTAGTGTTTATAAAACAAAATATACACGTATGTGCGTATATATTTCTTTTGTTTGTAGATGTATTTTTTCACCTCGTGTACCCACTCATGCATACACACACTTACACACACTCTAAAAAACAAACAAAAAACTCAGACATATACGCATATATAAATATATGAGTTTGTGTGTGTGTGTGTGTGTGTGTGTGTGTGTGTTTTCTCTTTTTCTTTGAGTGCACAGGGTTAAATGTCACCACCAAATACAGGGCTTTTGGACGTCACATATGGGCGAAAGTTTGCAGGGTGAAGTTGGCCGGAGGAACCGGATGCATATTTACAGGTGGTCTTTGCAATATTTAGGAGATGGCCCTCTTATGTAAAGTGAAACTCAGTCTCTCGCTCTCTCTCTCTCTCTCTATATATATATATATATACATGTGTCTATGTGTGTTAGTGAGAGAGAGAGAGAGAGAGAGAGAGAGAGTTCATGTGTGTGTGTGTGTGTGTGTGTGTATTAGAGAGAGAGTCCATGTGTGTCTATGTGTGTGTCTGTGTGTGTGTGAATGCGTGTTGCAACTGGTACTCCTTGAATATCGCTTTATAATTGATATCTAAAAGGAAAACGTTTTTTTTTTTTTTTTTCAAAATAGTATCTGTCGTTTAGAGATGACGTTACACTTTCACAAAAAGGAAGTCTGTTTGACGATATTTCCCTTTCATCTTCCCAGAAAGTTTTCAAACTCTTCATTTCGCTATACGTTTTTACTTCCGTTGGACGTACAAGGCTTTTAAGAACAAACATTCGAGTTAAGACGTTTTTTTTTCAATTTTGATTTTCGCGCTTATTTTTTTCAAGTCACTTAGCATTTTCCACTGATTGAAAATTGATTTTCTATTCCTTAATGTATTTAATACTCTGACAAATTATCTGCTTGTTGCCCTACCATTATTAAACCTTTGATGAGCCCCAATTTTAATTATCATCAGTAAAAAGAAAAAAGAGAAGAAAAAATCTTCATATTAATCAAGTGGCACACTTGTAGCTAAAAAAGATTAGTTGCTTTTCAGCAGTTATTGTGGGAAGAAAAAGTTTATTTTAATCGCATTATCAACATTTCGAATCCACTCTTGGTCTTTCTCCGACTCTCTCTCTCTCTCTCTCTTTCTCTTTCTCTCCCTCCCTCTCTCTCTCTCTCGCTCTCTCTCTCTCTTTTTCCTACACCTGACTGTATCCTCTAAACAGAACTAAGATCCTCATAAAAAAGGAGTATCCGAGACAAAGAAACTAAATTGCATCCTGGAGGAGGCTCCACTTCTGCAGCTCTGGGGAGTAAGAAATCACCCCTTCATAACCACTACTCCCAGGTAAGCTCTGGTTCAGACATGGTAGTATCTGTAAGGGTCACATCGATGGATCAAACAGATGTTTATAAAGGATTATGATTAGATATTAAAACTTGATACCTCATAACAGTGTGTAAATAATTTGTATTAAAAAAAGTTGAAGCTATAATATATTTTGTCTTTACGGCGTTTACAAAATATAATTATTATTTGTTACTTGAAACAATATTATCGGTGTTAGGAATAATTGAAACCACGTAACTGCGTGAAAATTATTTGTATTAGATAGGAATACTTGATATCATATATCCGATTATAGACAAAAAGTGAAATTAAAAAAAAAATGTAACATAGAAATATAGCTCCGATTTCAATCAAACATATGAAGCAAATTTCAACATTTGATTGGTTGGTTTCTTTGTTTAATGGCATATCAACTTTTATAGGTTATTTAATGCCAAAGGTATTCTCCAAGAAGAACAGTAGTGGAATTATTTATAGCTGGGAGGATAAGGGGGCTATACCTTTCCCAAGGGTATTTGCCCGAAAGTGAACGTAATAGCGCGACTAGAGTACGAACTCGCTTACTACGATTCCGCAGTCCATCGCTTTAACCATTACACCACAAGAACACCCCTCTCTACATTTGATAACCTGAAACGAGTTTATATGCTGTCAAACAAATAAACCAAAGCCTCCCTCTCTTTGATATTTGGAATTTTCTTTTCCACAGTTTCATAGATGCTACGTTTTACTGAAGTTTATCTCGTGAAAAGTATTTTCAATTTAAAATTATTTACATGTAAAACTGAAACAGGCTCCTGTGACATAATGATTATTATCATAACAAGATAGAGCAATTGAGATTAAAAGACAGAATAAAATAATTCGAGTTTCACTTCACGCTAATACTCTTTTTTCTTTTATCGCAACCCCCACACCTCTTAGGGATTATTCGGCTTGTTTCTGACCCTCGCTTACCAGATTGGAGACCAATTTTTTTTTCTTTTCATTGCTTTTTTTTGGGGGGGGGTCCCCACTTCTTGTTTTCATCGATGACTATATATATTCATTGTACTTCCTGCAGAGTTTTAGGGAGGATTCACGAGGAGTGGTTGTGGAATTTTGGTGGTTGCATCGTAGTCGGTCAGTATGATAGAAGTTATTGTTTATTATGAATGGATCGGTGACCGTTCGACAAGCTTGGGCAAGGGTCCGTTCGACAAGCTTGAAAACGAGATGACCGTTCCTCTTTGCTCCATTTACTTTCTGGGTCTTCATGCTCCAAGACATCTTTGTATTTTTGCTTTTGTGTAATTTTGAAATTTTGTTTAAAATAAACGCTAATACTCCCAGGAAAGGCATGCATCCATCTCTTCTCCTTCAGTTATGTGTAAATACTTGGGAAGTCTGGGTTCTCTAGCTTTTGTAAAAGCAACGAGTATTAGAGAATGAAAACTTTATTAAAATTCGTTGCTAACATGATTGGTTAAACTGTGCCAATGGTGTGGCAAAAGCCAGTAGCTTTGAGAGAGAGAGAGAGAGAGAGAGAGAGAGAGAGAGAGAGAGAGAGAGAGAGAGAGAGAGAGAGAGAGAATGCTGTCAGCATTATGATGAAGGTTTGTAATTTATGTGAGAGTAGTCTGAGCCAGTTTTGGATGTGTAGACAAGAAAGCTAATGTCATTCTGTTCAGCCATTTTCTCTCTTTCAATATGAAAAATAGAACCATAAAGGCTTTTAATGATAAGGAAAACATATGTAACGCAACAGTGACGTCCATCATTTACACAGTATCATATGGTTGTTTGCTTTGGCGTCATTGATTCTTTTTGTGTTTACTTGTTTAAACGTATCGTTCTGAATTCACACAACTCTGACAAATTTGATATGGCAACAATTGCGTTTTTTGTGTAAATATTTAAAACACACATTTGTTATTTCTATTCAAGCCGAAAAAAATTCGAGAAAACTAGAAAAAGAAATCGCCTAGAAAGCTTTGTAAAACATTTAGAAAATGGTTGTTTTATTTCAGATGTAAGTTAATGAATACAGCTTGGAAAAACCAATAAAAAATAGTTTTTTTCTTTATAAAAATAGCTACTCTAGCATATATAATGACTCTCTATAAAGAACCGACTATTTGTCTGTCAAATATAACTGGCCAAGTTTAGAATGCATCTTAAAAGATTGTCTTTGAATCGAAAAAATACGATGTGCAGTTGACTTCCGTTATTATTGGAGCATCGAAAATTAAGAGTGTCATTATTAGGGAATTTCTATTATGACATTATCATCATCATATCATGCTGCTAGCACTGATCTCCCTGACCCTCTCTCGTCCTCTGTCTCTATCGTCCATTGCTCCCGGGAGGTCTTCAAGGCTATATCCTGTATCGGCACAGAGCTATTATATATCGGTTCTAGACGAGACTGATTGCATTTCACATAGCATTAATACCCTTGGGAAAGGTATGAATCTAATTATTCTCCCTCCAGTTATGGGTAAATAGTAGGGCTGGCTTGGTTCTTCAGCCTTGGTGAGGCAACTAGTCTAGGAGAAGGAAAACTCTAAATTCAAACCTGTTAAACTCCGCTTAAAATTGACCTTGTGTCATATCCTGCCCAAGCGGGAGGGGGTTGGTAAATATAGGGTATATAGGTTCTAGATGGTCGTCCTGCCTTTGGTCATTCATGTGAAGGGATCCACTGAAGTATTGTTGTTTATGCGTTCGTCCTTACTTCTCCAGCAGTGTCCCGCATGACTGATTCGGAATATATTAATGAAGAGAAAACAAAAAGAAGAAAAACATACATCCTATTTACTCTGTCACAGTCTATTTCACCAAATAAGGATTATATATCTTATAGTGAGAATGTTTGACAAAATGGTTACGAAGATTACTTGAAAACATCAAGTTGGAGTTCAAATTCGTTTATTTCTTGTACCGTTTTACTCTTTATCATATAAACATCTTCAAACATAAATTGGAAAGTTTGAAACACTAAAAAAGATGGTCTTCCAATTTATTGAACGTGAATGTGTTGTGATGTTATTCTTATTACTCCTTGAGAGTTCTTTTTTACTCCGGCATTAGCTAAAGGTCTTTCAGTGAAGTTTGAGTGACAGTAAGTCTCTTCAGGTCTTCAGAACTCTTCTCAGAATTCTGGTCAATCTTAATAATGCTGTCGTCTAGATAATCTCCACTTATCCTCTTATTTCCAAGTCCTCTAGTCCCTGTACTGATCCTTTAGTGACTGTATCGAGAGCAACAATTAGAACTGGTATCACTGTCACTTTCATGTTCCATAGGTTTTTTAGTTCTCTAGCATAGTCCACGTACTTATTTCTCTATTCACATTCTTTCAGTTTTACACTGTGATCAGCCGGAATGGCAAAGTCTACTATTAATCAGGTTCTCTTTTTTTCGTTGACTATTACTTGGTCTTGTCGTCTGGCCGAGATTAGATGATCAATGTGTATCTCAAAATCACAAAAAATTTTGTCTGTCTCATTTTCTCAACGCATTCTGGGTTGTGAATATACCACTTTTTCGTATTTCTTGCACATTTCCTTGTGGATCACTTTCACCACCAAGTTGTGTCTAGACTTACACTCTTTTTACGCTAATTTATTGCATTTGCTTATAATATGATTGATAGTTTCGTCTTTATCACCTCATGATATAAATTTGCTATTTCTTGCGTCTACTCTATTTTTGTTTTGACCTAGAATGTCCTTATGGAGTTACTTTGTGCAGCCATCAAAAGAGATTCAATTTCTCTCTTGAGGTTTTCATTTTTTAGACAATTCCAAAATTTCTTGTGTGAGAATTCGTTTGTTTGTCGCTTGAAATGTCCAAAGAATTGTTTCTCTTCCTGTTTTTGTTTTCTGGTTATTTTTATTCTATTGATGTTTGTGTTGTCTGTATTGTTTCCTGTCGCTGTAATCAGTTTTCCTCCGCACTTTTTAATGTCGTTTTCGAGTCATTGTATCGATGCATCGACACTCTCTTGAATGTTGGTAGTTGCGTTTCCTCTTTTTTTATCTTGACACATGCAGTCTATCTTCATCATCTCTGATGCTTCGTCATGACTGTTTTTTATTCTTTCGTTTATTTTTTTGAGTTCTTCTCTCGTCTACTTTAAGAATGGTCCCGAGTATCTTATGAGGGGAACAACCCAAGTATTTATCTCTTTCATAAGATTTAGTTTAGTTTCGTGTATTTTCTCATTCTCCCGAGCCATTCTACTTAAAATTTTTTCTTTCATCTCTGCTTGTTTGATGGTGTCCACTTCCAATATACCGAAGTATCTGTAATGATCAAATTTGTAAGTATTAAATGATTTTCACAGTCGGGTGGGACTGCAGAATACACCGACTGCTTCTCTGCAAAGGGGTAAGATCCCCTCAACGAGTGTCCTGGATACGAGTCTAAATAATCTGATGGTGAGGTTCTATTATTGTTGGAGCTTTGGGGAATGCGGAGTACCCCTTCATTGCCATCGCTCCAGAGTGGTTGCACCAGATAATGTTCTATCTATGGGTCAAAAAGAACTAAACTGTATAGTTATGCTAAAATGAATTGTTTAAAATGGAACTTTTTTTGATATTGAAATTGAGTACTTCTACTAAAATGAATTGTTTGAAATAGAACTGATTATATATATATATAAATGAATTTAGCATTAAATAATTTACGATGGTCGATGTGCCATAAAACATAAACAAATGGTGTAATGGTTATCGTCGTAGGAAATGAACACGACGACACGAGTTCAAATCCTGGATCAGGCTAATTGCATTTCACATAGCACTAATACCCTTGGGAAAGGTATGAATCCAATTATTCTCCCTCCAGCTATGGGAAAATAGTAGGGCAGACTAGGTTTTACAGCCTTCATGAGGCAACTAGTCTAGGAGAAGGAAAACTCTGAATTCAAATATGTTAAACTCCGCTTCAAATTGACCTTGTGCCTGAGCGAAGGGGTTGGGTAAATATGCATAAAACATAACCAAATCAAAAATATGCATAAAACATAACCAAATCAAAACGAAATTATTTTCACGCAGATGTCGTGATGCTTCTTTATCTTTTCATTATGCAGCTTTTGTTATACAAGGATGCAAATGCTCGACATCAGGATTCTATTGGCCCTCATAAAACCAAGCTCTTCATTAAGATCTTTGCAGTTGGCAGGTTTCTTCTTATAATCTTTCAACAAGATGCTATTCATTCCCAAAGGTTCACCCGAATGTTTACCTTCAAGAAGATGATCATGCCTAAACAGAGTGTTATGTATATGATGTGATATTAGACGACCTACTTTTAGTTTCTAGTTTGGATTTATATGTAAACATGCAGTGTTAGTAAACAGTGTTCAATCTGGTTTTAATAAAGTAATAATTTACTAAGAGTTTTGCTTAGATGTAGCAAAGGACCAAAAGAATGGGGTACCCAATGAGACGAACTCACTCTTGCAGGTTTGCTTGTCAAGCTTGATAACCATTCACTAATCAAGGTTACTGTCGATGGTTTTCTTTCAGGGGAAGTATTTGCTAGACATTTTTGCTGTAGCGGTAACTCCCTTAGATTACCCAAGCTTTTAATCTTGTCATTAACCATAGAGTCCTGTCGTAAAAGCCTTGGGGTACCTAATGATGGGATCCAGAATAGATTCTTTTTCTGTACATGAGGCAAACGACTGTTCCATACATAATTTTTTTCTCGGCTTGGTGATGTGTCAGCGAAGGATCCTTGGCAGCCAAAGTTGTCACATCAAAGTTAGCACATGAACATTGAACAGAAATACTCGCTAGATAAAAGTAAAAGTAAGTAAAGTTGGTGACCTTAGCCGAGGGTGACCCTAAGGCTTCTTTTTCAATAGCTACTACACCGAGGTGTAGGGGAGGGTGCTACTCCATTCCCTGGATTGCTCCACTTTACCCTTGATCTTTACCTTATAATGCTGAGTGTTAAGCAAGGCGGAATCAAGTACCATTTTTTGAGTCTTAGTATGACTCGGCCTGGGATTGAACCCCGGTTTCCCAGACCACTGGCGAACACTCTGCTCATTAGACCAATGGGTTGTCAAAATATTTCATGAAATACTGAGTCATATGAGAAAGTCATAAAATACACTGACTCGTGAATTTAAAGTACTGGAGATCGTCAGAGAGAGAGAGAGAGAGAGAGAGAGAGAGAGAGAGAGAGAGAGAGAGAGAATGGAACAGATCAGTCAGAGAACAAAAGAGAGGAAATAAAGAGAGTGTAATAGATTATGAGCGTTTGAGGGAGTTTTACCAGCCCCCCCAACACACACTCGAAATTAAACTTCCTTGTATTTTGGTGCAGCCTTGGCCCGTGTGGTACCAAAAATGAAATTTTACCTAAAGTAAACTCATTCCTATTATACAAGACACTTCCACTCAAAACGTAGAAAAAGGGAAATCTGGATTTGTTGGGAGAGTAAACCTTTCTTTGAATTTTCCATTTTCCGTAAATGTGTTATCGTTTTTTAGAGTTATGATCTTTATATTCACTAATTTCGTTATAATTATAAAAAAATCATGTCGTAATGATTTCTTTAAAGGCGAAAAAAATCAAATCAACGTGAAAATATAAAACTGCAAGTGCAACTATAACAGAAAATTATTTACACCCTCAAACTAAACTTCATTGGTTATTTCCTGTTGCCATGAATCTTTTTAAACAAAAAGAATTATTCTGTAAGTGGTTATATGATACCTACATCTACTCATAAGATTTTTACAACCATCTATAAGATGCATAGAGCCATCTGTTCAGTAAAACAAAATTTTTATAATACTCTTCTTAGCTTTCATAAAGAGAAAATAAAATCTGGTAAAAATAAAACAAAACAAACAATTCCATGAGATGTTTATGAAGTTAGAAGAGTCATGGAAAATAAATGAAGACACATTAAGTTCCATTGAGGAATTTACAAATATTCCATATAGAAATAAATGAGTTAAAAGTGTTTATAAACTGAGATTCTTCATGTCGCAATCAAAATCGTGTTAGGAAGATGAGACTCAATGTAGCAGAAAATTTTGACTCGAGCGCATAACCACTTTACACTTACCCACTGCGAGCAAATTTAAATAATTACAAGAACAAGGTTGGTATTTGGAAATGGGCACCTATTGCTAAACTTGATATGTTTCCCCCCCAATCGGTGGCCATCGATTGTAGAAATGATTGAACAAGTCGTGAAATCATAACGGCTCAGCTTGTGGATGTTCTTAAAAACTTTAAGTGTAAATTTTACAGTAATAATGTGAAGAACCATGTAAATTTAAATGAAATATCAGCTGACACTGTCAGTGGTAATGAAGATTCTAAGGAAGGTTTCAAAGAAAATGATAACTAGAATATATCATTTGGTAAATGTTGATATTTTTTTAAATGAAAAACAAAGTTATAAACTGAACATTACAACTAGTGAAGAATATTAAGCTCACATTTTTAACTCTACATTTCCACAATTGAGTGTTTTATCTATCATAAAATTCTATATTCTATAAAATAATTGATGTGCATCCTTGAAATCATGGACACGGACGAGTATTAAAAATAACATCTTACCTCAGTACCGATTCCGGAAGTAGCCTGTCGAAACCAGATGAGGTAAAGATGGTATATATATATAGCAGAGGAGTGTGGAATGCCCTGTTTTCATTGGCTGTTTATTAAAGGACAGATGTCTATAAGAACAGCCGAAGTCCGGCCTTATTAGTTCTTTTTTTGCTTTGGTAGAGGCACAAGCGTAGCACGTCGCGATCACGGAGACGGCTTGGCTCTTTCAGAGTCATACCGGGGTTACTGTCGGAGCCGATATGATGCAGGAATAACCCGAAATCGGCAATGAAGACAGTGCATCACTGAAGACCTCCCTGATGCATCTAAGATGTATAATTGAAATATTATTATACTTTACATTGATAGTTTATCCTAAAAACACTTAATTTAATTTCCTGAGTTTTTGATATTTGAAATTGTAACTTTTTTGGATTGATCATTATTATCTTATCCATCTGATAGCATCATTAGTTTTCTGATTTATTACCTGTGATACAAATTCAGAATAGAGTTATCATCATCCAATAAAATGATTTCAAGTTCATTAGTCAATCCAAAGATAAGATATTGCTTTGAGAGTCTTTCCGATGACCAAATAAAGATATTTTACACCAATCAGGAGTGGTGCTAAAATACTCGTGATTTTACTGAAACGCAAATAAAAATATCCGCTAGTGACATTATTTTATTGTTTAATAGGACACAAAGTTACAGGAAAATACCATTCAAGTTTAATTTGGAGGTGTAAATTTTTTGCTATGCGATTGTTGCACTTGAAATATTGAAATTTTTGGATTGACTTTATTTTTCCGTCTCATGCAAATCATTATTTACATAATCTTCTGATTTTGAATCAGATTTTTAGATAAAAAGATCAAAACTCTTACAAGACAAAATCAAATTTACTAAAATTGGACAATCAAAAGTAAAATTAACAGTTTTAATGTTTCCTCTTCCGCAAGTCCTGATTTCCTTCTTTTTTTTTTTTTTTTCGTATAGTGGATGTTTGGTTTAGGGGAAATAGTTCATAGTCTACTACAGATACACAACGAGATTTCTCGGAGTCTATGTCACGCAGAAACGGTGGTCAGGTACTAGTTTGGCATAGATCACGCCTATCGAGAGAGGTCACGTACATATTGGTCTGGTCTGTCTCTCTCTAAGTCGATAATTAATATTATCCCATATCTCCCACTCAACTTCACTTTTGCACCGCGAAAATTCACGTTCATTAAGAATTATTAAAAGACAAGTACACCATCACTGAAAGAAAGCTATCATCTCAAGATAGATCGTATTTTTTCAACTGACACAATCTTTTGGAGATTGGTTGGTTGGATTTTATGGCATATCAAACTTTATATATAAATATTAACTATATATGATTTGTAAATAGTTTGCAGGTAATATTTTTTAAACGAGTCAAAGCATTTTTCTTTTCACTTAGTTGAATGATTTACGTATTGCTGTTTAACACTAATGATTCTGTCTAACACTATTCATTGATTTGCACTCAGTCAAACGGTTCCATGTATTGCTTTGTAATACCAATAATTCAATTTTTGTATACAGTTGAATGGTGTCAAGTATTCCACACATGTTTCTTTGCACATAGTTAAATGGTTCAAAATATTGCTGTGCAATATCAATAATTCAAATTAGGCATACAGCTAAAATGTTTTAAGTGTGCTATTCGACGCTATTAACTTTATTCAACATTATTCATTCGTTTGCATATGTACTATAGCAATACTAAAGAGTCTTAAGACCCTCGTTGTGACCACGACGTGGTAACATGTTAACGAAAGCGAAACTCTGTTAAACATACACTAATGGTTTATTTACTACTAGGTAGCAAGCAGTCGCCGGGAGAAAGAAAGGGTGTATAGAAGCATGAGTCAACCGTCAAGTAGACAAAAAAAAACCAAAACAACATATCCTAGTGAGAAAAAGATAAGCAGACTCAGACCTTGGATGTTTTCCTGTTTCTAACATGCTTGTCCGCTGGGTCGTGTAGTTTAACGCCCCCTTTGGAACGCTCTCCCCAAATAAGGGCTCGTAAACTTTCGCCCCTTATATCTTCGTGGCTGGTATTCTACTGACATCTTCAACTTGCTTCTCGTCCTTGACTCCCAAAAGGATACAAGTTGCCCCCTACTCCCGCCTGTCGTGTCGAAAGCAGAAAATTAACTCCCGCTCGCACCGCGTCCAAGATTTTGGACCTCCAGTTCTCCTTAATCATTTTCGGCCTTGTTATTCAGCGACTATTGTCTGTTTTATTTATTTATTTATTTATCTCTCCATTCAGTTTCCTATGATATGTTAAATTACGTTACACATACAGTTAAATGGTCAAATTATTTTTGGACCGTATCAGGTGCTACCACTTCGGGTCAAAGTGGACCTGGGAATAATATCAATGAAAGGGTACTCTACTTTCACCAAAGATCCAGGACTGGAGTCTTACCATCAAATGCAATTTAGAGCAATACCCAGGACTCTAGTTCTATTTGATCCATAGATGGTACTCGAACAGCCCCCCTTTTTCTACTAATATGAACTTATATACGTTTGCTGATTGATAAAATCCACTTAAAAACAAACAAACAAACCAAATAAGTTTTGAAGCAGATAGAATCATGAAACTGGAATCAAAATCTAATAAATTTATTTTTCTTTAAACTTTAAAGTTTAGGTTTTCATTAGAGGCTTCTTTTCGTGTGACACATTTTCGAAACGTTCTTTAAAATTTTTGTTCAATGCACGAAGAAAATTTTTGATTTGCCCGTCATTCGTTTCAGTTTTATCAAATTATGGTTACCGAAAGGGAAAGAGAAGGATTTTAAATCTAATTAAAAATCAAAATCGATTTGTTGATGAAATACATTGATTAGACGGGATGATTACAAGCAAATAAATTTTACATTTATCTGTTGCTTAACGTTTATACGCAACTTCCAGGAAGAACTGTTTTCCTATAAAAAAAGAATCAATACTTTTGAATAACGTAAGTGTTAAACGTTCACAAAAAAGTGTAGAATTCATTGTGAGAGTTGATTGTTAAATAAGGTCTCCAATTATTTTAAACTAATTTTGGACTACACATATTACGAAAACTTGTATCCAAATGAGATACGTGCATTCATTTCTCTTTATAGAATTACAAGTTATGGTTTCGTTCAAAACATTTAGTCAAATATTCTATCCACTTTTCTATTCCATCCCTAAAGGTTTAGATTTTCCTTTTTATCCAAAAGAAAGCGTGCTTAGCATAAAGGTTATCGTTATGCGAAATAAAATCGGCGACACGAGCTCAAATCCTGGACAAACCTATTTGAGTTTCACTTTTCGCTAATTCCCTTGGAAACGGCATACATCTATCTTTTCTACTCGTAGGAATGAGTAAATAGTAGGGCAGATTGGGCCTTGATAAGATAACCAGTCAAACAGAAGGAAAACTGAATTCAAACAAGCTGAGTGTTGAACAGTTCTTGTGGCGGAGGGGTTGCACGGTGACTTCGATGTAGAAGAAGCTGCACCCACTTCGTGGGTTATGTAATACCAAAAACTTCCTCGTAGAAAAAAAGTAGTAGTTGTATTTAACCTATAACTGGGAAAATAAGGGAATTCACACCTTTTCAAAGAGTATTAGTCCGAAAGGGAACATTATAGTGCATGGGGATGTCCTTGTGGTGTAATGGTTAAAGCGCTGGACTTGCAGAATCGTAGTAAGCGAGTTCGAACTCCAGTCACGCTTTACGTTCACTTTTGGACAAATACCTTTGGGAAAGGTATGAATCTCCTTATCCTCCCAGCTATGGGTTAAATATTAGCACTACTGTCCTTCAAGGATGAATTTAGCATTAAATATCCCAAGAAGGTTGATATGACATTAAAAAACAGCAAACAAACAAACAAACGTAATACCACAACAGGAATTCGAACTTAAAACGATATCGCAGACAGCACATTAACCACTAAGCCACAAAGATTCTGCTAAAAACCGGTTATTTTTCGCAACAACTTTTTTACATAACAAAGGAAACACCAACCTTATCGAAAGTTTGTTAGTTTGTTAGGGTTTGATGGTATATCAACATTTGTTGGTTATTTAATGCCAAATCTATTTTTATTCAAATGAATAGCTCTATTTCAAACAATTCAGTTAAGCATGAGTACACATTTTAATTGTCAAAAACATTTCTATTCTATTAAGCTATTCAATTTAGTTAAACAGTTCTAATTCAAACAATTCGGTTTAGAATAGGTATAGTTTTTGCTTACACACAGTTAAATGTCAAAATAGTTCTATTTCAAACAATTCAATTTAGCGTAAGTACAGTTTCAATGTCAAAAACAGTTCCATTTCAAACAATTCAGTTTAGCATAAAAAACAGATCCATTTCGAACAAATCAGTTTAGCACAAGTACGTTGTTTAATCATCAAAACACTTCTATTTCGAGCGATTTAGTTAGCAAAAGTACGCAGTTTAAATGTCAAAAACAGTTTTATTTCAATCAATTCAGTTTAGCATAAGTACGCAGTTTAGTCCTATTTGACCCATAAATAGGACCCTATCAGGTTCTACTCCTTCGGGTCAGAGAGGACCTGGGAGCGATAGAAATGAAGGGGTAATCTGCATTCCCCAAAGCTCCAGCAATACTGGAACCTCACCATTAGATTACTTAGTGTCATATCCAGGGCACTCATTGGGGTTTCTTACCCCTCTGCAGAGAAGCAGTCGTTGTATTCTACAGCCCCAGTCAAAGAATATGCTTCATTATCTCAATATGAAATATAACCAGTCACACAATATTATTATATAAGGTTCTCCTGTTACTTATGAGGTACAAAAGTCTGACAGTTACTTTAGAGACGTGAACTGCTTGACTGCTTACAAAGGCGACTCTATTTAGCGTAATGATGGTTTACATGAAACGAAAGACACTTGGATGTGCTGAGAAAGGAAAACTAGTATACCAATGCTCAAAAAATATTCCGAACAACAAAAGTTCCTTCCTTCTCCTTGATTAGTTGCCTTATCAAGGTTAAAGAGCACTGTCTGCCTTATTATTAATCAATACCTAGAGGGAGAGGAGATGCATTCATGTACTTCCAAAGGCATTAAGACGAAGGTAAATGTACCGGACAAAGGTTTAAATGATTGAATATAACATCAATCAACAAATCAATCTATTCTTATTTCTTTAAATTGTGAGAAAGGTTTGTTGAAAAGTAGAAGTTCCAAAGTCACTTTTTTTGGTAAGAAAAGATAATATTAGTCAGAGCGTAAATATTTTAAGAGAGAAAGTGAAGATTTATGTATGAAATGTAGCAGTTATTGTTAGCCTAAATCAAATGTTAAAGGACAGATTGAATAGTAGTACGAATATTTTTATATAGACAATTACATATTCGTTCAATTTAGAATAATTAAATGCACTTGAAGGAAAATAATGTTGATTTCGACAAAATAGAAATAGACTAAAACGTTTACATAATAACGTATTTGTTTGATTGTTATTCATAAAATTGAGGTAGGCTCGAAATTAGATTGATGATTTATTCATAATTCTATTTGATTAAAATGCTTTTTTTTAACAATCTAGAGAGGAAAAGATTTCTTAAATTATTTTGAGTTTTGATACTTCAAATTTTTGACGCCAAGTGAAATATTCTCATCTGTAAATTTCAAAGAAATTTTAAAATAAGCACGAAAGCGCTGACTGGTCAATGAGTACAAAAGTTTTACCTTCTCCAACCCCACGTCTTTTGCATAGAATTAACACTTTTTTTCAATATGGAAATCATTAGTTTCTTCAATAAACATACTTTTGGACATATTCAGTATTTGAACTCAGATCGTCCAAGTCATTTTATACTATGATACCATTTATTCCCAGCCTATAACAAAAAGCAGACAGGCCCCCATTGCCTTGTGGCTAACTTGATTGACTGTGACATCGTAGAAAGTAAGTTCTCCATCAGATTAACTCTCTTGAGAAAAGTATCACCTCAGTTACCCCAACGGCTATGGGTTTAATAGAATCAGTATTGTTCTTTTACAAGGATAGATTGGGCATTAGATAACCCACTTAGATTTATATGCCAATAAAAAGAAATTAAAAGCAGATATTTTTGCGCCAATGTAAACCATTTTCTCCCAACAGATTTTTAAGGGAGCATATTTGCCAAGTAAGAATTCGGTCTTCATTTTCATGGTAAATGTGTCCGACTTTCCATGTCATTTTGACCATCTTTATTCTTGGAGCAATCTCCCCTTTGACAAATCGTTGACAAAATGAATCTAATGGAAACGTGATTTGGCGTTTTAGAATTCATTTGAATCAACAAGAGAAATATTAATTGAAAAGAGAGAAAATATGGAAGACTGTTTTGGAAAAGAATGATGAATATTGATTGGAAATGAAAGTAATCATATCCAATATAACTAGAAGAAAGATGCACAGACAGATAAACGGGAAAACGGGAAAGAAGGAAGTCAGAGGAGAACGATCAAAGGAATTGATATTTGATGTCACTGACAGGTTTTGAATTCACAATTTGCGAGAAGGTATCTATCTATCTATCTATCTATCTATCTATCTATGTCTGTTTCTATTTAAATTATTGTAATTGTGTTCTTCGTCTTTCCCTCGTTGATCTCACCGTAGTCTGGTCATATCTGCTTTCTTTTCCCATTCCTATCTATCTATCTATCTATCTATGTCTGTTTCTATTTAAATTATTGTAATTGTGTTCTTCGTCTTTCCCTCATTGATCTCACCGTAGTCTGGTCATATCTGCTTTCTTTTCCCATTCCTATCTATCTATCTATCTATCTATCTATCTATCTATGTCTGTTTCTATTTAAATTATTGTAATTGTGTTCTTCGTCTTTCCCTCATTGATCTCACCGTAGTCTGGTCATATCTGCTTTCTTTTCCCATTCCTATCTATCTATCTATCTATCTATCTATCTATCTATGTCTGTTTCTATTTAAATTATTGTAATTGTGTTCTTCGTCTTTCCCTCGTTGATCTCACCGTAGTCTGGTCATATCTGCTTTCTTTTCCCATTCCTATCTATCTATCTATCTATCTATCTATCTATGTCTGTTTCTATTTAAATTATTGTAATTGTGTTCTTCGTCTTTCCCTCGTTGATCTCACCGTAGTCTGGTCATATCTGCTTTCTTTTCCCATTCCTATCTATCTATCTATCTATCTATCTCAGTCCAATCGGCCGGGGCTATAAAATACGCCTACTGCATCTCTGAAGAGAGGTAAGACCCTCCAACGTGTGTCCTGGATTTGACACTAAACCATTTGATGGTGATGCTCCATTTCTTCAGCGTTGGAGAATATTGAGTACTCCTTCATTGAAATTACTCCCACATCTTCTCTTACCTAGACTGGTAGAACCTGAAAGGGCACCATCTATATTAAAACAAATATTTAATCATTTCTTTCCTCGAAAACATTTGACTGTGTGAAATAAATGATTGTTAAACTGAACTATTCGTATAACATAGTTATACTTAGAACCATTTATTGTGTACAAACAAATGAATAATGATGAATAGAATTATTAGTGTTAAATAGCAATACTTTAAACCATTTAATTGTGCGCAATTAAAATTATTAAGGTTAGATAGTAATACTTGAAACCATTCAACTATGAGCTTTGGTTCGTTTAAAAATCGTTACCTGTTTAGTAATTCTTTAATTTACTTTAATTTAATTTCATCATCATCATCACCATTATCATCATGTCGTGCCATCAGCACGGATATCCCTACTCTTTCTCGCCACGCTTCTCTATCGTCCATTGCTTCCGGCAGTTCTTCAGGGCTACATCCTGTATCGGCACAGAACTGTTATAGATATGTTCTAGCTGGTCATCCTGCCTTTGCTCGTCCATGTGAAGGGGTCCACGGGAGTATGTCTGGTTCGTCGTCTAACTTGGATAGTTTTCGTGATGGGTGGTAAGTGGCCGTACACCTGCTGCTTTGTGGAGTGCTACTTCCCGGACTTGTTCAATATTGCTGGCAGCATTCTTGTGTAGTTGCCGTCAAGCTTTATCTCCATAAGTTTAATTTAGTTTACGTTTAATCTAATTTACTGTTTGTTTATTACGTATGAAGGGGATTTGGTATTAAATAGCCAACCAACCATCTATTTCATTCTGGTAATTGTCAGAGGGTTAGATCTCCTGTAGTAACAAGTAAAATTAACTTGGTAGCCTAAAATTTGATTTATAAGAGTCGGTCTATTGAAAGAGTTTAAACTCTGAAAAATAACCCACATCTCTTTCACAGTAATGATTCCTCTTTAAAATCCAGTATACAGATGGATGATCAATCATCTATGAAGCTGGAGCAATAAATAACATATATGAAGAGATATAGTTGGATAGAAGAGTTAGAAAGTGTCTTTTAGAGTTTGAAGTCAGCATGCTGAAGAGGTGCTAAAAGTAGCGATGGAGAGAGAACGAGAATTTAATTGAAAAACAGATTTCAATTAAAGTCATTCCATATCCACAGAACCGAGAGATAAAAAAACACAATAAATAACGGCTTTCCTAACCAGAAAAAAAATTCCTGGCGTTTCGTTTTAACTTTCCCTACAAACATAGGATCGAGCGAAAACAGAAAAAAGCAAACAGCATTTTCCTGAAAGAGATGCAGATTATAATTTTTAATATTATCTCCTTTGAGAGTTTTTCACACCAGCGTTAGCTGATTGTTTCTCACTGGATTTTGAGTGACAGAAAGCCTCCTCAAATCTTCAGGACTCTTCTCAGTATTCTACCTGATTTAAAAATGCTGAAGACTGGATGATCTCTAAATTTCAAGTGTTCCAATCCCTTTAACAATTGTTTGAGTATCGTCCCAAGTGCAACAATCACAACTGGTACCACAGTCACCATGATGTTCAATAATTTTTTTAGTATTCTATCAACGTCTCTTTTCGCTTTCTATTTTTTTTCTTTTCTCTTTGTGGTCTGCCAAAACGGCAAAGTCCACTATTCGGCCGTTTCTTTTTTTTTTGTTGACTATCAATAGGTCTCCTTGTCTGTCCGAGATTAGGAGAACTTTTTATATCTTAAAAACCTACAAGACTTTGATAGTCTCATCCTCCAGGAAAGATTCTGGGTTATGCATATACCACCTGTTCATGTGGTCAAATTTCAATTTCTTGCATAATTCCCTGTGGATCACCTTCCCCACTAAATCGTGTCTAGTTTTCTACTCTTTTTGTGCTAATTTGTTTCATCTCTATCACCGCATAACCTACATCCTTGGAAGATACCTATCTGGATTTTCACCTCAGCTAAAGTTGTCCCACTTGCTGTCAAATCCACTTTCCAGTTTTTCATTATTTCCAAGATAAACTTATTGATTTTGTCGGATATCTTGTACATTTTGTGACAGTGTATTATCCAGTTTTGAAGTAATATATCGTAAGGTTTTTTTCAATCCACGCTACACTTAAATTTTTCTGTTTTGTTGGTATTCTTCCCTGTTCATTTGTTGGTATATTTCGTGTATTTCAAGGTCAGAAAACAAACCTTTATTTAATATCGTTCTAGCTTGATCAACTAGTCTTTGACTTATTGAATTAAGTCTTGCAAAATTATTATTATTATTATTATTATTATTATTATTTGTTATGTCTCTTTGCACATCTTTGATTTTTAAAATTTTTCTCATATAAAATCAAAAAGAATTTTTGCGCAGAAAATATACACTACTACTTCAATATCTATGAACAAATCAAATTCTGTTCAGCAATTCATCTGATAATTCCTATAAAATTCTTTTTCTTACGACTTTTTCTGAAACCATCCAATTCAATCTTAATTTTTTAATATTATTGCTGTTTTTTTTTTTTATCTGATCAAGCAGTTTTCTTAAAAAATGAATTACTTAATTAGCAAAAGAACAGAATTAGTAGATTTAGTTTTTGGAATCATTTCGGACTGTAAATTTCCAATCTGAGGAGAAATAGTGAAAAAATGTTTCCATAATTGGTCATTCCATTAATTATATTGAAAGGTTCAATTAGATCCCCTCTCATCCTTCTTTCTAGTAAAATTGTTTAAATTAAGTTCTCTGATCTCTCTATGTGCCTAATCTTTGAATCTTTTTTTATTTTTGTCACTCTTCTTTGTATGCCCTCAGTCTTAATATAACACTTCATTTTCTATGTCTTGACACTGGAACCGAGGCCTTAGTACCATGTTCTATATGAGGTCTTATTAAGGTTTTTAAATATCATTAAAGCATTTGGCTTCCTTGATATAAACTCTTTAACCATCCAACCAATCATTCCATTTGCCCTCAGTATAATGGACAAAATATGATTGTATATCTTCAAAGCCAACTCTTAGATCACATTCATAATCTACTTCTTTGATTTATCTCTAGAGAACGACAGCAACTCATCATGATAATATCTCCGGGTTAATTTATCCAGCATCCAGGTTGAAGTCCCAGTTGTGAAGCGTAAGTACTAACGAGTCAAAATATTTTGCATCTCGAAGTCTTTCCCACCCACAGCACAATTATATATCTGTTGCATGGAAGATTATCATATTTTTTCCGAATTCTGCGAATAACTTCAGTCGTGTTGAGGCTCTGATTAAAAAAAGTGCATGAATTTTTTTATAATCTCAATGCTTCTTCTATCTGCTATTACAAAGTCTATAACATTTTTCCAACCGCTCCGCCAGGGAACGGATGGGACATAAGGTCAATTTTTAAGCGGTGGACTGTTGGTTTGAATTTTAAGTTTTTCTTCTGGTTGCCTTACCAAGTCTAAAGAATCAAGCTTCTCTTATTATTTACTCATAGATGTGAAAGTAAAACTCAGACTGTCGCATCTAGGATTTGAACTCAGATCATCGATTCCACTTTCTGCTGTGATAATTATTACCCTAAACCCGCCGTCTGTTATTATTATATCTCACATGAAAGACATAACTGAAATGAATAGTAATGATCATCATCATCATCATATCGTGCTGGCAGCACGGATATCCCTGACCCTCTCTCGCCACTCCTCCCTATCGTACATCGCCCTAGGTAGGTCTTCAGGACAACAACCTGTATCCTCACATAGCTGCTGAATGTACGTTCGAGCTGGTCGTCCTGCTTTTGCGCGGCCATGTGTGGGGATCCATAAGAGTACATCTCTTATGAGTTCCTCTCTGCTTCTCCAGCAGTGCCCTGCATGTCTGGTTCGTCTAACTTGAATAGTTTTCGTGATAGGGGGCAGGTGGCCGTACAGTTGGTGTCTTGTGGGGTGTTGCTGCCAGGACTTGTTCAGGATTGCACGCAGCATTCTTGTGTAATTGCCATCTAGTTTCTTCTCCAGCCGTTTTGTTAGCGTCCATGTAGTACATCCATATAGCAGTATCGATGTGACCGCTGCCTGGAAGAAACTGCGTTTCATTTTATCAGTTAGGTCTGATTTCCATATAATCGATAGCCTATTGATAGCTGTCCATGCTTTCGTTAACCTCGTTTCGATGTCCTTTTCGGTTGATTCGACGCTGCTTCCTAGGTACGTGAATTTGTCTACTAGTTTAAGTGGGGATCCTTCTAGAGTGGAGATGTCCCCCGTTTGGTTATAGCACATATATTCCGTTTTGTGTGCATTAACATGGAGGCCTATGCTTGCTGCTGCTCGTTCCAAACTATGCAGAAGTGTTTCGGCTTGGTCAGGTGTATTTACCAGTATCGCTATGTCATCGGCGTAGTCGGCGTCGGTAATTGTTGTTGCAGGGTATCTTCTGCTTCTTCTCTTCGTCAGTTCGAAGCCATTCTCTTTGATTTTGTCAATCGATGTTCTAAGTACGTAGTCTAGACAAATGATAAAGAGGTACGGGGCCAGTGTGTCCCCTTGTAGTACTCCTGCTACAATGTCAAAGTATTCTGTGTCTCCATCCGGTGATCGTACTTTTACTTTAGTGTTTCTATAGAGAATCGTTATTGCCGCTACGGTTTCTTTAGGTATGCCGTACGCTAGTAAGATTTGTTCCGTCTTTCCTCCGTGAATGGAGTCGAAAGCCTTGGTAAAGTCGACAAATATTAATGTCGCTTGTAGGTTCTTTGCCCGTACACCTTCAAGGATTCTGCGGATGGTTAATATTTGTGAGGTCGTGGATCTATTTCTTCGGAAGCCATTTTGGTTTTTTCTAAGTATGTTTTCGATTTTGAGTTCTATTCGGTTTCTTAGTAGGGCATTGTAGATTTTGGCAGCCATGGATGTAAGTGTTATGCCTCGGTAGTTTTTGGCTAATCCGAGGTCCCCCTTTTTAGGGAAGGGGGGTATGCATCCCTTCATCCATCTATCTATCGGATTTTGATTGTATACTGCGTTGCAGTGTCGGAGCAGTATGTCGTCGAATTGTCTGGTCTTCCATACTTCCGGGGGAATTTCGTCCAGCCCTGCAGCTTTCCTGAACCAATCACCAGAATAATTAGCAAACAATTAGACATTAAACTAGGACCGTTCACACAAGAAGAACTCGACTCGGTTCTCAGAAAAATTAAAAATAGGAAATAGTAATGATAATATCGATTATATATATATATATAAGAAAGTAAATATGGATTAAAATCCGACAGTATGAAGGTAGCAGAAAAACATAATCCAAATAGGTGAATATATTATGATGTAAAGTCGACGTTAACGTTTCGTTTTCAGTAACCATCATCAGGACTTGGATATCAGAATATCTACTTGTTGTTGCCAATTTCTAAATAGACGAGAGGTTTTGTCACGTTTCTTTGGGAAATCGAACATTTTCAAATATGTTTCCGCTTGCCAGACACGTTCTTATGACTTTTGAATTATAAACGCTATGTGCATTTTTTGTGTATTTTTTCGTTGTATATATCTCATTTGCTCCTATTATCTCAGCAAGCATCCATCACTATGTGAACTATTCTGATATCCAAGTCCCGATGAAGGTTACTGAAACATCATAATAAATTCACCTATTTGGATTATGTTTTTTTGCTACCTTCATATATATATATATATATATAATGTTCTCGTTGAGTCCATTACTTAAAGATTCGTGTGAAACACACAGTCAGACGAAGACAGGAGAAAAGTTAAAAGCTAACCATATTTTTAGGTATATGATCGTCATACATTAGAATATGGTTCACGAGCCACTTTTAAGATGTAAATTTTATGTAAATGTAGACGCGTTCACGGTCGAGGAAATTATACAATAAAATGGAGATGTCTGAAACAAATTTTTGATATTTTAAATTCTCGACTCACTCTTTAAAGGTCGGATTGAGCACTTTTAATGCAAGTTTTCATTCGTGTATTTTATCTATCTCTCTGGGAGCTCTTTTGGGAAAGTAAAAAAGTTTTTTTTTTCAGTATTTTTCCCCAAAATGCAAACCCTACATTGTTTGGAATTGGTTTATCGCAAAAATTATTTCAATCTCACAAAAATATATGTTTTAAGGCAATAGAAAATGACGGCAAATCAAACAATGCCCCCATAACTTGAAAAGAAGCCTGGCATCAAATTTTAGATAACTGAGAAGTAAAAACCATATTAGATTTTCAGAAGAATGTGTAATGTGGACGGAGAAACAGGTTTTTGTCAAAAAAGTTTTATGAACACTAATTAGCATGAGTCGGAAAGAAAGTCCGCGAAGTAGAAAGTCGTTGGTTATCCGATAAAGAAAATGTTCTTGGCACAGCAGTCAGTAAAGAAGGTCAGTCTTCTGGAACAAGAAATGACCCAGACTCTTTATTTCCTTGAAAAATGTACAACTGTAAACACTGATTCCAATTGCTAAGTCATTAGGGAAAATTATCCTTATTTATTGAGTTACCTTTTTATGTAAAAATAAGGAGATAGAGGAATAATAGATAACCTTTACATATGTATATAGAATATGATTTTGAAAAAAAGGCCAGTAAGAGATAAAACTAACTTTGATACGTCCTAAAATATACAATTATAATTTTTTTTCAAAATTTATCGAGACAGAGCTTTTCTTTTCCAAGACGGAAGGAATAATGTATTAGAATGTTATTTTCTTCAAAATAACCACTTTAACATCCAAAGCTCTTCTTCCAGCGTGTTTTTCTTTGGTAGAAGAACCTCTGAAATTTAACTTTATATCTGGAATGGTGCTGCTCAAACATAATTCTTTTAATGTCCTCAGATATTGTCGTTGATATAATCTTTCAGATAAGTAATCCAGAAAACCACGCACTATCTAGCGAGTGTCGAGTGTGTTGCATTTACTAATCCTATGTTTCACCCAAAATAGTTCATTTAAAAATATCGAGACTTTGTTTATAATTATATTCAAATTATCACTGACTTGTCCAAACAAAGTCTAGCAGTCTGTACTCGTTTCGTTAAAAATTTACATCTCAAATTAAAAATAAAAGTTAAAACTTCAGTTTCGATATATTTTTTACCACAACTTGGCAACAAATAGGAAATAAAAAAAAACGATTAATTTATAATGCAAAACAACTTAACTGACCAAACAGAATAGATGATTCATAATTTCGAGGATGAGGTTTCACTTTGATTGCTTTTCGGACCTTAAAAGCCCAAAGTTGAATAGTTCTAAACCTTCAAAAGAATTTATTTCAATGCCTGTTTGAATGAATTTTATTTTATAGAGTGGTAATTCACTCTCGACAGAAATAATGTAGATAAGCTATATGTTAGAGGATAAGGAGAAGTTAAGAGAAGACAAGTTAATTACAGCAGCTGATAATCTAAAAAAAATAGAATAGCACGAGAAAACAAGAATAAAAAATCGAGAAAACGGAAAAGTGAAATGAATAAGAACTATCTGGACACTTCAGAAGACCAGCAAAAGAGATTGCACACAAAATGATATGGTTGCGCCGAGGAAACGTAAAGAGAGATTAATAGTAGTCTAAAATAAGACCATAACAACTGATTATCTAAAATCTGGCATGGAAGATTATAAAGGAAGGATAGGTTGGATGGGAAAGGTGATCCACATGGAATAGTGGAAGCAATTAGAAATGACCATACCGAAACATGGCATACGCATTTACCAAAATCAGTCCTAGAAAATAACACAGAAAATTCCCTAGAGGTGACGTGGAAGCGATGGCAATAAAGAAGTACCCCGCATTTCTCAAAGCTCCGGCATTACTGGAACCTCACCATCAGATTGTTTAGTGTCATATCTAGGACACTCGTTGGGGGAGTCTTACCCCTCTGCAGATGTACAGTCGGTGTATTCTACAGCCCTAGTCGACTGGGCCACTCGTTGGGGCAGTCTTACTCATCTGCAGCGAAGCAGTCAGTGTATTCTACAGCCCTAGCCGACTGGGACATAGGAATGACAAGGTGGGCAAATTGGTCCGCTGGTAATTCTGAAAGAGTGAAATTTGATCACACTGACAAATGGTAATTGCGCAAACCAGAATCTCTCCTAGAAAATGAGACGCATAAAATTATCTGGGACTTGGATATGTAAACCGATCAGCCAGATCAGACCAGAAGAAATGGGCAAGTTTTAATTGAGAATAAGACAATAGCTATCACCCAGTGGATTTTGTGGTATTAACAGTCCGTTGGGTAAAAATAAAGGAAAACGAAAAATTCGATAAATATTTGGAGATAAAAAGATGTGGAACATGAAGTTGATACCAATCGTAGTTCCGAAGAACTGGGAAAAGAGACAGACTGAACTAGTAAACAGAGGAAAATTCGAGACCATTCAGACTACATAACAACCACAATTTACCGGGATACTTTAAAAACTCCAAAGGATCTGAGGAGATTTGCGGTCACTTAGACGTCTATAGAAAAAAAGAAAAAAGAGCCAAATGATGTAAACTAATTGCCAGAGTACCGGTCAGAAGACCAGACCTTATCTCGGCCAGAAGACCAGACCTTATAATAATCAACAAAAAAAAAAAAAAAGAAAGAAAATTTGCAAAATTGTCGACTTTGCTGTCCTGGCTGACCACAGATTAAAACTGAAAGAATGTGAAAAGAGAGACACGTACCTCGACCTTGCTAGAGAATTGAAAAAAACAATGAAAATGAAGGTGACAATTATACCAGTTGTGATTGGTGCTTTTGGTACGGTAACTAAAGGATTGTTAAAAGGACTGGAGGACTTGGAAGTTGGCAGCCGAGTGGAGACCATCCAAACAACATTTTTGAAGATGGCCAGAATACTGAGAAGAGTCCTGGAGACTTAGGGAGACTTGCTGTCACTCAATCTCCAGTGAAAGCCCATCAATTAACACTGACGTGAAAAACACTCATGGTTAAAGAATAATAATAATAATAATAATAATAATAATAATAATAATAATAATAATAATTTAGGGATAGTCAACAACAAAATAAAGAGGACCTGCCGAATAGTGACACCATATGATGTTCGGTGCATTTCTGCTGGAGTTAACGAGCTGAGAAAATTATGTTCGTCGTATCACGACCCGATCTGAAGCTACATTGATTATCCGGGATAACAGAGGGCAATATCCATTTTGTTAGCCGATGTATGTATGAATGTAAATATGTACGTTTAGCTGGACATTGCTCGAGAGCTAAAAACCTATGGAAAGTGAGGTTAAGCGTGGTACCAATTATAATTGGTGTGCTTGGAATAATCTCCAAATATTTGGTACAGGGACTAGAAAACTTAGAAATTAGAGGACAAGTAGAGACTATCCAGACTACATCAATATTAATATCGGTCAAAATACGGAGAAGAGACCTTGAGACTTGAGGAGACTTGCTGTCACTCAAACTTCAGAGGAAAAACCATCTGCTAACGCTGGTGTGAACCCCCCCAAAAGTAAAATAATGAAAATAATCTTTAAATTATAGAACATGAAGGTGACGGTGATACCAGTTGTAATTCGTACACTTGGAACGATACCTAAATCACGAACCTAAATCACGAACCAAGAGCATCCAAATTACAGTTTTATTTACATCGGCAAGAATATTGAGCAGAGTCTTGGAGACTCAGGGAGAATTGTTGTCTCTTTGACTCCATGGGAAGACCATCAGCTAACGCTCGTGTGAAAAACTAATAATATCAATAATAATAATACAAAAGAATAACCCAATTCTGGCAAGAGAATCAGATTTTGTGTCAATTAACAAGGAAAAAACGAACTTGTCATCAAGTAGATTTTGCTGATCTAGCGAACCTCTGAGTTAAAATGAAAGAAAACGAAAAGTGTGCTGAAAAGACAATGAAATATGATAATTACGGTGATGCTAATTATAGTCTGTGAGCTTGGAATGGAATCCAAGGATTTAAGAAAAGACTGGAGGAACTGGAAATAAAAGGAAGAATCCAGGCCACTGGATTAATAATACCCAGATGAATCCTGAAAACCCGAAGGGACTTGTTGTCAGTAAGAATTCAGTAAAAGACTACCAATTAAAACTGGTATAAAAAAACAACAACAACTACAACAACAACTACAACTACAACTAAAAATAATAATAATGATATCGTGAAGTCGTGAATAGTATTAACACTGCATGAATAAGTTTTGAGCAAATGTATTTTCGAATGAAATTATACCTCGGTGTTTAGTCGAATGGTTGTTAACCCTAGAAGTGGAATATGTTAATGTTTATTTAAAAAAAACAAAAAGTTACAATGTATTTCAAAGTCGATATTTAACAGATGTTTAATGCGTTCGGGCATGCGCGCGGGTGTGTCTTCCAATCATATTTGAAAGAATATGACCGGCTTCGTCTGTCCTAAATTTAGGCAACGTTTAAAACACACACACACACACACACACACACACACACACACACACACACACACACACACACACACACACTCACACAAATGAAATGATGACTGATGATTGAGTTGTACAGTTGCTTTTCCTGTCGTTATCGGAAAGATTAAGATGAATTGCACTTTTGATTTATGTAAAGTCTCTGACCAAAATGATGGAATTAGCAAACTTAGAGGATATTCAGATTTTTTTAGCTGTAAATAAACTAATGACAGATAAGACGCAAAACATTTTTATTTAGAAACTGAACATTCTAGCTTCCTTTTTATTTAGCAGTAAATAAACTAATGATAGCTAAGACATATTATCTTTAATAGACGAACATTCTGGTTTCATAAATTATTAAAAAAAAAAATCGATTAAATTATATAAATTCATCAAATATCTTTCCCAAGCCATAAAGAGGAAAATATTTTGGAATAATCCAATGTTGGTGAAAGAATCATGGAATGATCTTGTAATTTCATTCCCGAAACAAATACCAGCAGAATCTTAGATGCGCAAATCGGTCTACTGTTTCAAAAAGTTCTTGTTGACCTCAAGATACGGTTGGGCATACCTCCCCAAGGTAAACACCCTCTAAGTATACTAATGTCATAATTTTTACTTGGGGAAATATTTATTCACTTTTATCTCAGAGTTCATGCTTAGATTGTCAAAAGAGAAGCAATTTAGAAATATGACGTAAGAATGCTATAATTTGCTCAAGGCTCTTAACGATAGAGTATAGTAAGTTTAGAAACATTCCCACCCATCTAAAACAAACCCTTATATATATATATATATATATATATATGTCTGTGTGAATGGGTGTGGGTTAGATGGGTATAAATGTTATCAACGATTTACCGTTTTTTAACTGTACGCTAAATCCTGATTTTTTAAAAAACTATTTTGAAATTTTACATATATATATATATATATGTGTGTGTGTGTGTGTGTGTGTGTGTGTGTGTGTGTGTGTTAGTGTGTGTGCATATATAATTAATAAAAACAAATTGTTAAGAAAATGATAAAAAAGAAGTGTTCGAAGTAGGTTTAAAACTTTGGTTCCGTGTTTCTCATTCTATTACTCATGAGTTTGATATGTTGCCAAACTCACCCGCCCGTCTGATGATTGAGGCACCACATGAAACTCTGCTTAACGGAGCAAATAATTGTTATGCGCGCACGCACACACACACACACACACACACACACGTGCGTGTGCAAACATTCGGCGTTAAATTTTGCTTACAATTATAAAGTTTGCATATCTGCGTGTACACACACGTGTCGGGAGATGTACTCGTGTGAGAATAAGAGTTTTGTTTCAGTTCTTCAGTTGAATTGACCGGATGTGGGTTGGTTGGTTGGTTGGTTGGTTTTAAGGCGTAACAACCATTAAGTCATTTTGATAAAAGTTTCTAACGATTCAGATTAATATAAGTACTGTTTTTTGTTCCTAAACAGTTAAATGTCAAAAAGTTCCTCTTCAAACAATTCAGTTTAGCATAAGTACGCAGTTTAACAGTCCAAACAGTTAAGTAAACAGTTTAAATGCCAAAAGAAGTTCTATTTCAAACAATTCAGTTTAACAGAAATACACAGTTGAAACACAGTTAAATGTGAAAACAGGTAATTTCAAATACTCAGTTTGGTGTAATTACATAGTTTAGCTCTATTTGACTCATAGATAGGCCCCTTTTAAGAGCTACCACCCCAGGCTAGAAGCGATCTGGGAGCAAATCTGGATTCCCCATAACTCCAGCATTACTGAAACTTTACTATCGGATTATTTCGTGTCATATCCAGGACAATTGTTTTTCGTTGGGAGAATCTTACCCCTCTGCAAAGATGCAGTTGGTGTATTCTACAACCCTAACCGACAGGGCTATTGACCAGAGGACATATCAGAAAATGTTAAAAAATTTAACAAAAAATTAGAAGTGAGTGTGCGAAGGAAATCGCTGGCAACGAATATTTTTCCCATAACTTTCAAATAGAATTTTGCCAAAAAATTAATTAAAGTTTTTATGACTTAATTAAATATATATGCATCTAATTAACTATGGCCAGGCTTTTTGGAGGCGCATAGTTGGTCGAACGGTTGGATTTCATTAAAAAACAAGTAATATCCAGTTAAAAATCATAGTCAGGCTTCTAATCATGGTAACTTGTCTAATGGACAGAATATGTATGGCAGTAATGAATGCATGTAGGAATATGAATTATATATGAGCCAGCGTCAGACATGAGTAATTATTTATATGCAGATGAGTGTGTGTGTATTTACTTTTGTATGTATGTGCGTTTTGACCTTAATATCTATTTAATAACTTTAAATTATCGCATAAACTTTCTATACTGACGCGTTAGCAGTCTCATGCACACTGATATCATAAACGACGCGTACAGAGACACGCAAGTACACACACACACACACACACACACACACACACACACACACACACACACACATATATATATATATATATATATATGTATAACTTGAAATTCATGGAGCGAGAGAGGAACATCCTTGAAAGTATTAATTTCGTATTTGGCTGTAGTTTCGACATATTTGTGAATATTTCCATAAGAATTCCCTCGCCCTTTTGCAAATCTATATATGAACAACCCTACTCTCTCTCTCTCTCTCTCTCTCTCTCTCTCTCACTCTTTTCTCTCTCTACTACTTTCTCCCTCTTTCCCTTTTCTTTCTGCCGACCTGTTCTCAGAGTTTAGAATATGCAAACTGCATCCTCTGCATATTGGAAAAATTCCCTCCCAAAAGTAGTCTTGTGTATGTTACTAAATTGCATTCGGTGGTGAGGGTTCAGTTTTGGAGCTCTGGGGAACATGAAGACTTATCTTGATTGCCATTATTCCTAGATCGACTCTGAGCTTGAGATGTAGTACCTGGTATGGTTCTATCTATGAAACAAATCGATCTTCTTAAAAATTATTATTGTTTGATAGGAATACTTGAAACTATATAAATAAATGCAAACAATAACCTCGTGGAAGCTATTCGTACGACAAAGGAATACTTGCTACCAAATAACTGTGTGAAAATCATTTGTATTTAATAGGAATACTTGATACCATATAACAGTTTAAGAATCATCTGAAAATCATTTGGGAATGCTTGATAGCAAATAAATATGTGAAAGTCATTTGTCTCAGATTGAATTACTTGATATTATATAAATATGTGGAAATTATTTGTATTTGATAGGAATACTTGATCACATCTAAGTGTGAGTAAACAAATGATTATTATGGACGAAAAATACGATTAAAATAATTACAACTGAACGTTGAAGCATAGTTTTAACTATAATCAAGCATTCATTAATGAAAAAAAATAGTATTAAATAACACATTACGATTTGATTTACCCTTCAGACGAAATTAAACGAAACGTCTTTCACTGTCTCCACACACACACACACGTGTGCGCACGCGCACGAAAACGTACATACATTCATACATACATACATTGGCTAACAAAATGGATATGACCCTTTGTTATCCCATAAATTAATGTAGCTTTCGATCGAGTCGTGATACAACGAACATAATTTTCTCAGTTCGTCAACTCCTGTAGAAATGCATCGAACATCGTGTAGCGGCACTTTACCAGATCTTTGTTGATTTTATAAAAGCTTTCGATATTGTCAATAGAACCGCTCTGTAGACCATCTTTGGCAAACTAAACTCACTTTGTCAACTTGCTCATGCAATTGCATCGTCACATGAAAGCTCGTATTAACATCAACTGGTCACATTTGGATCACAACGGGGTCAAACAAGGTGAAATTCTGTCCCAACCCATCTTCCCATATATTTTGCAGTAACTATCTGGTATACATTTCAAGACTGTACCATCAGTGTCTACGTTCGATTTAGAACCGCAAGTAAAGTAAAGTTGGCGACCATAGTCGAGGGTAACCCGAAGGCTCCCTTTTCGATAGCTACTTCATCAAGGTGTAGGGGAGGGCGCTACTCCTTCCCTGGATGAGAACCACAAGTAAAGTATTTAATATAACACACTTCAACGCAAAATCAAAGACGTTCCGGACCTTTGTTCGCGAGTTTCTCTATGCTGACGATTCTTATCTTGTTGCTCACACCGATGAAGATGCAAAATATGTTGGATCTCTTCTCCAGTGCATGCACAAGTTTTGCTCTTACCATTAGTCTGAAGAAGACGAAGGTCGTGCTATCTTCACCTCCAGGCCCGTCCTCTGTTGAACCAAAACTCATCGTCTAGGGTAGAAGACTAGATGTAGTTGATTCTTTTGTATACTTTGCCAGTACTTTATCTAGGGAGGGATCTTTGATTCTGAGATAAATCTAAGAAACAAAAAAGCTAGCAAAGCCTTCGGAATGTTCGAAAAACGTGTCTGGTCTGACTGAAGAAGAAACCACAAAACAGAGCTTAGCACCGATAATGTAGGTGTCTTAAGTGTTTTTTTTAAATACTTTTCGGGGATCTGGACTACATATCGCTGTAATATTAAAAACTTGTAAAGATTCCTTCAATTTCGTCTTAAACTGGTTTGGTTGTATTTTATGGCATATCAACCCTTGTGGGTTATTTAATACCGAACCATGTTCATATATATATATATATATATATATATATATATATATATATATACAATTTGTAAGTGAATAGCTTGTTGGTAACATTATTTCCAAACGACCCAGGGTACATTTGTTTGCCCACCGTTTAATGGTTTAAAATATTGCTATCTAATAATAATTCTATTTGATATGAATCATTCATTTAATAATTTCAAGTATTATGAATAATTGAATACTTCTGTTTGACCCCTAGATATGACCCTATCAGTTACTACAACTTCAGGTTAGAGTGGACCAGGGAATAGTGGTAATGAAGGGATTCTCCACACTCCCCAAAGATCCAAGACGGTAGCCTCACCATCAGATGGTTTGACATCGTACCCAGGATTCTCGTTTGGTAAGGAGTCTTACCCCTCTGAAGTGGTTCAGTTGTCGTATTCTACTGCTTCAGCAGACGGGGCGGAAGCTTTTGTCTTTGGAGGATCTTAAACATCAAATGACAGTCTCTAACTTCAGACACCACTGTTCTCCAGCTGCCCAGTCGGCTGGAGCTATAGAATACACCGACTGCTTTTCTGTAGAGGGATAATACCACCCTCCATGACTGTCCTGGATATGACACTAATAATACTGGAGCTTTGGAGAATATGGAGTACCCATTCATTGCCATCGCTCCCAAGTCCACTCGGGCTTGAAGTGGTTGCAACTAATTGGGTCATAACTATGGGTCAAATTGAACTAAACTCTGTACTTATGCTAAACTGAATTGCTTGAAATATAACTTTTTTGGCATCTAAACTGCGAACTTCATTTAAACGGTGTATTACTCTAAACTGAATTGTTTGAAATAGAACAGTTCTGAAATTTAACTGTGTGTAAACAACAAACTGAACCTATTCTAAACTGAATGGTTTGAAATAAATCTGACTAAACTGAATAGATTGAAATAGAAATGTCTTTGAAAATTAAACTATGTATTTATGTTCAATTGAATCGTTTATTTGTATAAAAATGGATTTGCCATTAAATAACTAACAAAAGATTGATATACCATGAAACCCAAACAAATAAACAAACAATCTGTTTTCCAGCGAGCCCATAAATCCAGTATTAAAAAGCTCTTCATAAGCAATATGATATGGTGGGTTGGCGACCCTAAGCAGATTGGCGAACTTTAGGCGACTCAACTTGCTATTATATAGAGAGTTGCAATACAGTAGACATCCAAGAAATATTTTAATGAAGTCGTCAAAAGAAACCTTAGAGCGCTCAGTATAGCCATTGTAGACTGGGAGCAGAGGAGGGTAAATTGATCAACATAGAAGAAAGTAATCTACGAATGTTGTAAGGCACTTGAAATGCGGAGAAAATATCATTCCAATATAAAACGAGCACATCGGAAGAAATAGTTGCCCTCGTTCCCTGATACTTTGTAGTTTGAACATGCTTGTAACATCAGTAGTAAGGTCTGTTTAAATAAAGCCAGACTTGTTACTTATATGATATCTCATGACAACAAACTCTCGAAGACTTGCTATACAAAAGTCTTTCGCCAGCAACCTTCAGGGAGCTCGTGTCAATTTTATGACAAAGTTTTGGTGTCTGCAGCAGCTTTGAGAAACCAGTTAAAGGTAGATAGAGGGCGTTTAGAAAAGGCAGCAAACTCATTAACTGAGAAGTCACACGCGGTCCCAAGGGTACTCAGTGATTCAAAGAGATGGTCTTCTTTTGCAAGGAAGAGGCAGTCACTATATATATATATATATGTATGTGTGTGTGTGTGTGTGTGCACGTGTGTGTGTGTGTGGTGTGTGAGTGTGTATGTGTGTGTATTGGTATGTAGTTAAAAACAAGCGGATTAATATAAGAAATAAGCAAAATTTATTATCTTATCTTGATATAAGGAAATGTATCTCTTTGGCTTCGAATTCAAAATAGATTAATTTAAAAACCAGATCCAATGTTCGTCAACAAAGAAGATATCACAGATAGTGCATGTAGTTTTTGAATAGGCCACAAAATAAAAGTCCAGGAATATAAAAGGCTGGTCTTAGTTACGAAACTTAAAAATACAAAAAGATAAAAAAGAATTATGATATAAAGTTGACCACTGTCATCCGAATTATGGTAGCACTTTTAAAGTGCCAGCAAAAGGAGAACGGAGCCGCGAAAGAATTTGAAATATATATAGGATCCATATGACTACTGCTAAAAATGTTGTGTTCTTTTTTGTTTCAGATTTGAAAATAGTAGACGATAACAACTATTAATCTTCGATCAGAATGCCCTGTACAAGAGAGGAAAATATTTTGCTTCACTGTGTATTTGGAGACAGAATCATTCAAAACTGTCTCAAAATAGATACAACCCATTTATATAATAATGATTTATTACTGAGACAAAAACACAAAAAGATAGAATGTCTTGGACTCTGATATAATAACAAAAAAAAAAGAAAGATATTGATATGATGTATCCTTCTCAAAGGATGCATTTTTTACTGGACGTATAACAAATAACCGCCATTGCACTTGTCTCAGTTATAAATCCTTATTATATTAATGGGGTTACATCTATTTTGAGACACCCTGGTTTCCGAAATGTTGGCATTTGATCTCTATTGAAAGATATCGGGCACTACTAGTGTAAAAATTAACACCCATAAACTTAGTTTTAAGTTCTGTATATTTCTGTGTTACTTTAACACAGCAACAATAGCAGATAATGGTAAAGTGGAGCAATCCAGGGAAAGGAGTAGCGCCCTCCTCAACACATCGGTGTAATAGCTATTGAAAAGGGAGCCTTCTGGTCGCCCTCGACTACGGTCGCTAACTTTACTTACTTACTATTATTTTTATATAAAGATGGCTTTGACATTAAATAACCCACGAAGGTTGATACGCGATTTAAACAATTTCACCATTGCAAATGATTTCAAAAAAACAAAATAGACATAATTTAAATTGATTTTTATTCAACTATTTTATTCAAAAGTTGTTCAAAGTTAAAAATGGTTTATGACTTTCGTGCGAACTTATATAAATGTATAACTAGCTTTGTTTCTTCATCTATTTTTATTAATTCATCATTAAAATTACATAACAAGTTTTAGATCAAGTACAAAAATACGGGAGTGTCCTTCATATATAATTGTGCACCAGAGTGTCACAGATTATTCCGAGGAACACTCCTCAAGTTGTGAATTCAAAGTTAAAATATATAAACCAATCTTGGAGAATGAAAATCTCAGAAATTGACGAGTATTGTTCGAGAGAATTAATGGTACACATACGTGTTTAAATTATCCACTGCTTATCCAAAAAGTATGACTGGTTCTGCACATTCCTTCACCACTGTAATCAAATCAACGGGGTAGTTAGTCCAAAACGAATAGGCGGGATTGACAAGAGAGTGTATCACACACACACACACACACACACACACACACACACACACACACATATATATATATATATATATATATATATATATATATATTGTCTTGTTTCGAAGCTCAAAAAGTAAAGAAAAAATTGGTTTTATCACAGTATCACGGAAAACAAATTAGGTCTTGTGGTATATTTAATTACAGCGCTAAGAATGTTTGTTAATAACGCTTCAACGCCAAATATATTCTTAGCCACGATAGTGAATGGAGTCTCTGTCGTATAAGGGCTAAAATGATAGACTGCGAGATTGTAGTATGTGAGTTCGAATTCCAGTTACGTTATAATGTTTACTTTCTGATTAATAACTTTAGGAAAGGTATGAACCTCCCTTATGGGTTAAATAGCATCGCTACTGTCCTTCTGCAAAGATGGCATGTAGTAAGCCACGAATGATCATATGCCATTTAAGAGAAAAGAATTAAACTAAAACTGACTATTAAGTCATCTGATAGTCTTTCTTGGTGGGTCGGCTTTTATTTTTTGTTTTGCGGTAATATGAGGATGAATTATATATATATCATTCATCATCCAGTTGCAGTGCTTGCTCGGATTTCCCTGATCCCCCCCTCTCTCTCTCTCTCTCTCCATTCGTCATCCATCGCTCTCGGCAGGTCCTCCAGACTAGGTCCTATGTTCGAACAGAGCTGTTGTAGGTAACTTTTTGTTAGTTGGTCACCACTAGCACGTCCATGTGATGGGATCCATCGGCAAGCATCACTTATGAGTTTGTTCTTGTTTCTCTAGTAGTTTCCCACATTTCTTGTTCGTCTTATTTGAATAATTTTGGAAATGGGAGGTTAGTGGCTGTACAGCTGTTGTTTCGTGGAGTGTTGTTTCCAAGATTTGTTTAAAATAGCACATAGCATTCTTGGGCAGTTCCCGTCTTGCTTTTTCTCTATACATTTTGTCAATGCCCATACAATAGTTTTGACACAATCGTTGCTTGAAAAAAATTATTTTTTAATTTATCGGATCGATCAGGCATCCCTGTGATTGATAGCCTACCAATAGTAGTCCACGCCTCGTTTGGAGCATATTAATATCGCTTTCATTTGATGAGAAGCTGCTGCTGAGGTACAGGAACTTGTCTACACGTCAGAGAACCGCCATTTAGAGTGGAGATGGTTCCTTCTGATTAAATCATGTGTACTCCATTTTCTCCATATTCACGTAGAAGCCGATGCTTCCTGCTGCCTGTTTCAGGCTATGCTGCAGGAATTTGGTTTGGGTTGATGTATTTTCAATAACTGCTATGTCATCTGTATAGTCTGCGTCTGTAAGCTGACAAGTTGACTACATATTGAAAATAGGCTCCGATTATTTCCTTCTTAAAACTAATTCACCAAGACTAATTCAGTTCCACTGAAAGTTTTTGTACAAGAAAAAGATAAAACAGGAAAAAAAAAAAGAATATCAACTGCACTATTTAAATGTATGTGTAAAACATTTTGATTATTCGTTCACTTTGCACAATCGGAAAATATTTTCAGTATATGTGTCGAGATTAACGTAAAACCGATCCTGGTAAAAACGTAACAAGAAGGAATATTTGAACAGCTTTGATAAATGTCAAATTATTCTGATCAGAATATCTCACTTTGGTAGCTTGGTTTGGTTTATTTATTTCATGGCACATCAACCTCTGATGGGTTATTTAATCCCAAAATTTAATACAATTAATTTTTACCAAGTGATATAGTTTTAATGATTCATGTCTGATGCATAATATGGTTTGAAATATCTATTCCTATTTGATATAATCATCATTTGCAAACTCACATTCATATGGTTTCAAGTATTCCTAATACTAATAATTTTCAAAAAATCTGTTTTACCCTTAGGTAGGACCTTAATAGATATTAACACTCGAGGTGTGAGTAGAACTAAGAGTAATGACACTGAAGGAGTGCTCCAATTTCCGCTGAGCTCCAGAAGTGGAGCCTTACAACAGGAAGCAGTTAAGTATCATAACCAGGTCACACATTTTGGGGGAGTTGGGAGACGTTATTCTTTTATAGAAGAGGCAGTTTTGTATTCTAAATCTCACCGATAGGTCTGGAAGGTCTTGAAGAGAATTTCGAAATAAGAATTATCTTGCAATGATTGAAGAACTTTATATGATTTCCGTACATCACATCCAGCGATTTAGCATCGTCTTTTTGATCAAATACGAGCGGTTTTTGTGGCACATTGAAAATTACTATATCATCTCACTCCATATTTTACTCCAAATTTGTTTTGTTTCCATTGCATTCAGTTGTTGTTTTGTTCTTGTGCATTCTCCACCGAATTTTTTCTCTGGTTATTTTAGAAGGTTCCCTTTTGTTTCTATTGCTTGATCTTGTCATGGTATCATCCAATTTCTTTCTTTCACTGGCATTGTCAGATTTGTAGCGTTTTAGCATTTTCATTTGAATTTGCATTGTCAGATTTGTAGTGTTTTAGCATTTTCATTTGAATGTGCTCTTGCATTTTTTCCTTCCTAAGTACTTCCGTCTGTGTTCGCAGTTTATTAATATTTCTAACTTTACTTATAAACCAAGTTGTTTTTTTTATTTTATTTCGGTTAGTGTTCTATAAAAGAATACCTAAAGTTTAAATGTGACATTACGAACAAATGGTATATGCAAAACTCAGAATCCGTCATAGAAAATGAGACGCACAGAATTCTGTGGGATGTTGAAAAATAAACGGATTATCTAATCTAGGCTAGACGACCTGACCTAGTGATAGTCAAGGAAATAAAAAAAACAAAAAACAAAACAAAACGACAACACAAAACAAAACAAACGAAAACCTGCCTAAAGAAAGAAAAGAGACCTATATCTTACTTTGGAATTGAAAAAAATCTATGGTATATGAAAGTGATGGTCATACCATTTGTAGTTGGCACGCTTGGTACAGTCACCAAAGAATTGGTACCGGAAGTGGAGGACTTGGAAATGAGAGGATGAGTAGAGACCATCTAAACTTCAGCATTGTTGAGATCGGCTACAATACTAAGATGAGTCCTGCAGACTTGATGAGATTTGCCTACTGCCAGACTCCGGCAGAAAACCATCAGCTTTCACGGGAGTGAAAAAATCTCATAATTGTAATAATAATAATGATAATAATTATTATATCCGGCAAGTCTTTTCAGATCTCTTAGACTCTTCTGAGTATTCTAGTCGATCTTAACAATGCTGCGGTAGTTCGACACAAAGTACAACGACTGTCGCTTACAATTAGTTCTGAATTAATTTAAGGAAAGCTTT